>CAUYLG010073927.1:0-10130 GCA_963573385.1 Cacajao melanocephalus | reverse complement strand
TCAGCAATGGTGGACTGCCTCCGTAGTGGTGGAGTGCCTCGGTAATGGCGGACGCCCCTCCCCCACAAAGCTGGACCATCCCGGGTTCAGCTGTGCTTGCTGTGAAACTCTCAACCCTGAGCGTTTCCAATTGCTGTTTTTTTCTTTTTTTTTTTTTTAAATGGGGGTGGGACCAGCTGAACCTGATCACCTGGCTCCCTGGCTCAGAGCCTTTTTTGTTTTGTTGAACGATTGACTCTCTCCCAGGTGTTCCAGTCGCCTGATGAAAAGGCCCCGGCATCTGTGTGATTTCCTCTGTGGCGACCCACTGCGCCGGCTGAAACAGCGGTGCTGATATTCGTGGCGCTTTTTTGCCCGGAAATCTCCTGGCCTGGCTCCCTGTTTCAGACCCCTTTTTAATCAGATGAATGGACAATTCTGCCTTCCCGAAGCTCCACTTGCCAGCTAGAAGGGAGACCCAGACTAGTGTATTTTGTTCGGAGAACTGCCACGCCTGGGCGTTGGCAAAACTGCCGCGCCGGCCAAAAGAGCCGTGCTGGCAACCCGTAAGGCTCCTCTGCCTGGGAATCTCCTAGTCTGTGGGCAATAAAAATCCATCTGGAAATGCGGCGTCCACTCACCCTCTGCACTTTCACTTGGAGCTGCAATGCTGAGCTGTTCCTAATCGGCCATTTTGGATTGCCCCCTCTCTTTCTTTCTTTTTTCTTTTTTTGAGATGGAGTCTTGCTCTGTCACCCAGGCTGGAGTGTAGTGGCATGATCTCAGCTCACTGCAACCTCTACCACCTAGGTTAAAGTAATTCTTCTGCCTCAGCCTCCCGAGTAGCTAAGATTACAGGCACGTGCCACCATGCCCAGCTAATTTTTGTATTTTCAGTAGAGCCAGGGTTTTACCATGTTGGCCAGGTTGGTCTTGAACTCCTGACCTCAAGTGATCTGCCTGCCTTAGCCTCCAAAAGCGTTGGGATTATAGGTGTGAGCTACCACGCCTAGCCTTCTTCAGTTTATTTCATCAGTGTTTTATAGTTTGCATTATAGGGATCTTTCACTTCTTTCTTTGGTTAATTCATAGGTGTTTAATTTTATTTGCAGCTATTGTAAATATGATTACTTCTTTTATGTCTTTTTCACATTGTTCACTGATGGCTTATAGAAATGCTACTGATTTTTACATGTTGATTTTGTGCCATGCAATTGTACTGAATTTTAAAATCAGTTTTAACAGTTTTTTGGTGGTCTTTAGGTTTTTCCAAATATGAGATTATATCTTCTGCAAGCAAAGATAATTTGACTTCTTTTTTTTCTAAATGGATGTTTATCATTTCTTTCTCTTCTCTGAATTCTCTAGCTAAGATTTCCAGTAGTATGTTGAATTATAGTAATGACAGTGGGCATCCTTACTGTGTTCTAGATCTTCGAGGAAAGGCTCTTAGTTCTTCCCCATTCCATATGATACTAGCTGTGGGTGTGTCATATATGGCTTTTATTATGTTAAGGTATATTCCTTGTATCCTCAGTTTTTTGAGGGTTTATATCATGAAGGGATGTTGGATCTTCTCAAATGCTTTTTAAGCATCAATTGAAATGATCATATGGTTTTTATCCTTCATTCTGTTGATATGATGTATCACACTGATTGATTTGTATGTGTTGAACAATGCTTGCATCCCAAGGGTGGATCACACTTGGCGATGATGATTGATCTTTTTAATATTTTGTTGTTGTTGTTGTTGTTGTTTTGAGACAGAGTCTTGCTCTGTCACCTAGGCTGGAGGGCTGGAGTGCAGTGACATGATCTCTGTTCACTGCAACCTCCACCTCCTCAGTCAAGCAATTCTCGTTCCTCAGCCACCTGAGTAGCTGGGATTACAGGCATGCGCCACCACACTTAGCTAATTTTTGTGGTTTTAGTAAAGATGGGTTTTGCCATGTTGGCCAGGCTAGCCTCGGACTCTTGGCCTTTAGTGATTCGCCTGCCTCAGCCTCCCAAACTGCTGGGATTTTAAGCGTGAGCGACTTGCCCTCGGCCATATATTGTTGAATTTGATTTGCTAATATTGTGTTGAGGAATTTTGCATCAATATTCATTTTGAACTGTAGTGGTTTTACGTTTTTTTTGATGCATCTTTATCTGGTTTGGTATCAGGGTAATATTGGCCACATAGAGTGAGTTTGAATGTATTCCCTCCTTCTTTGTTTTACAGAACAGTTTGAGTAGGATTGATATTAGTTCTTTAAATATTTTATAGAATTCAGCAGTAAAGTCATTGGGTCCTCAGCTTTTCTTTACTGGGAGACTTTTTATTATAGCTTTGATCTCATTACTTCTTGTTTTGGATTTCCTCATGCTTCAAACTTAGTAGGTTGTTTGCTTGTAGAAATTTTTTTATTTCTTCTAAATTTTTTAATTTATTGGCATATAGGTATTCATAGTGGCCACTAATTATCCTTTGAATTTTTGTGGTATCAGTTGTACTGTCTCCTCTTCCATCCGTGATTTTGTTTATATCTTCTGTAGTTTTTTCTTAGGTAGTCTGGCTAAAGGTTTGTCAATTTTGTTTCACTTTTCAAAACACCGCATTTTTGTTTCATTGATCTTTTTTGTTATTTTCTGTATTTCAATTTTATTTATTTCTGCTCTGATTTGTATTGTTTCTTTTCTTTTACTAATTTTGGGTTTGGTTTGTTCTTGCTTTTCTAGTCCTTTAAGGTGCATTGTTAGATTGTTTATTTGAAAATTTTCTTCTTTTTTGATGTAGGGAGTTATAAGTTTCCCTCTTAGCATTTCTTTTGCTGTATTCCATACATTTTGGTATGTGATGTTTCCATTATCATTTGTTTCCAGAAAATTTTCTATTTTCTTCTTAATTTCTTCATTGACCCACTGGTCATTTAGAAACATATTGTTTAATTTTTATGTATTTGTATAGTTTCCAAAATTCTTCTTGTAATTGATTTCTAGTTTTATTTCATTGTGGTCAGAGATGCTTGGTATTATTTTAATTTTTTGCATATTTACAACTTGTTTTGTGACCGAACATTTTATCTATCCTTGAAAATGATCCATGTGCTGAGGAAAAGAATGTGTATTCTGCAGCTATTGGATGAAATGTTCTGTAAATATCCATTAGATCTATATGTTCTATAGTGCAAATTAAGTCTGATGTTTCTTTTTTGGTTTTCTATCTGGAAGATCTGTCCAATGCTGAAAGTGGGGTGTTGTCATTTACAGCTATTATTGTATTGAAGTCTATGTCTCTCTTTATCTCTGATAATAGTTGCTTTATACATCTGGGTGCTCCAGTGTCGGGTGCATATGTATTTAAAGTTGTTATATCCTTTTGTGGAATTGTTCTCTTTATCGTTATATAGTGACCTTCTTTGTCTCTTCTTATAGTTTTTTTCTTGACATCTATTTTGTGTGATATAAATATCAGCACCCCTGATCTTTTTTGGTTTCCATTGGCATAACATATTCCCCCACTACACACACATTTTAACTACTTTTTACATTTTTTTATTTTTTTTCAATAGGTTTCTTTTTCTTTTTTTTTTTGGAAACAGGTAGTTTTTTGTTACATTGGAAAGTTCTTTAGTGTTTTTTTCCTGAGATTTTGGTGTACCCGACACTGAAGCAGTGTGCACTGTATCTAATATGTAGTTTTTTATCCCTCAGCCCCCTTTCATCTTCTTTCCCCCGAGTCTCCAAAGTCCATTATATCATTCTTGTTTTTGCACCCTCATAGTTTAGCTCCTACTTATAAGTGAGAACATACGAGATTTGGTTTTTCATTCCTGAGTTACTTCACTTAGAATAATGGCCTCCAAGTCCATCGAAGTTGCTGCAAAGGCCAATATTTTTTCCATTTTATGGGTGAGTAGTGTTCTATGGTGTATATATGCCACATTCTCTTTATCCACTCGTTGGTTGCTGGTTATTTAGGTTGGCTCCATATTTTTGCTGTTGTGAATTGTGCTGCTATAAAAATGTGTATGCATGTGTCTTTGTGTCTTTTCATATAATGATTTCCTTTGGGTACCCAGTAGTAGGATTGCAGGATTGAATGGTATTTCTAATTTTAGTTCTTTTTGTTGTTGTTGTTTGTTTGTTTTTTTGAGACAAGGTCTGGCTCTATCTCCCAAGCTAGAGTGCAGTGGCACGATCTTGACTCACTGCAACCTGTTCTTCCCAGACTCAAGCCATCCTCCCACCTCAGCCTCCTGAGTTGCTGGGACTACAGGCACACACCACCACACTTGGCTAATTTTTGTATTTTTTGTAGAGACGGGATTGCATGTTGCTCAGGCTAGTCTCGAACTCCTGAGCTCAAGTGATCTGACCCCCTCAGCCTCCCAAAGTGCTGGGATTAAAGGTGTGAGCCATCATGCCTGGCCCTCATTTTAGTTCTTTAAGGCAGTGGTCTCCATCCTTTTTAGTACCTGGGACCAGTTTCATGGAAGACTATTTTTCCATGGAGTATGGGTGGAGGGGGTGTCGGGTCGGGAATGGTTTCGGGATGAAACTGTTCCATCTCAGATTATTGGGTATTAGATTCTTATAAGGAGTGTGCAACCTCGATCTCTTGCATGTGAAGTTCACAGTACGGTTTGTGCTCCTATGAGAATCTAATGCTGCTGCTGATCTGCCAGAAGGTGGAGCTCAGGCAGTAATGCTCACTTGACCGCAGCTCACCTCCTGCTGTGCAGCCTGGTTCCTGCTTTAGGAGTTTCGACCCTGTATTTTTAAACTTTTTTTCCTGTTTATATCTTATTGTACTGTCTATGTCTTGAAAAGTTGTTGTAATTACTATTTTTGATTGGTTCATCATTTAGTCTTTCTACTTAAGAGTAGTTTGCATACCACAGTTATAGTGTAATAGTCTGTGTTTTTCTGTATACTTATTACCAGTGAGTTTTGTACCTTTAAGTGATTACTTATTGCTCATTAACATCCTTTTCTTTCTCATTGAAGTACTTCCTTTAGCATTTATTGCAGGACAGGTCTGGTGTTGATGAAATCCCTCAGCTTTTGTTTGCCTGTGAAAGTTTCCATCTCTCCTTTATGTTTAAAGGATATTTTTGCTGATTATACTATTTTAAAGTTTTTTTCCTTCAACAGTTTAAATATGCCAAGTCACTGTCTCCTGGCCTGTAAGGTTTCCACTGAAAAGTCTGCTTGATGTATTGGAGCTGTATTTTATGTTACTATTTTTTTCTTTTACTGCTTTTAGAATCTTTTCTTTATCCTTGGGCTTTAGCAGTTTGTTTATTAAATACCTTGTGGTAGCGTTCTTTTGGTTAAATCTGGTGTTCTATAACCTCCTTTTATTTGGATATTGATGTCTCTTTCTAGGTTTGGGAAGTTCTCTATTATTATCCCTTTGAATAAACTTTCTACCCTTTTCTGTTTTTCTGCTTCCTCTTTAAGGCCAATAATGCTTAGATTTGTCCTTTTGAGGCTGTATTCTAGATCTTGTAGGTGTGCTTCATGGTTTTTTATTCTTTTTTCTTTTGTCTCTTCTGACTGTATATTTTCAAATAGCCTGTCTTCAAGCTCACTAATTCTTTCTTCTGCTTGATCAATCCTGCTATTTAAAGATTCTGATGCAGTCTTGTTCAGTATGCCAATTGAATTTTACAACTCCAGAATTTCTGCTTGATTCTTTTTATTTCAAACAAATTTGCCTGTTAAAACTTAAGTCTGAAAGGTCACATATCTCTCTTTGTCCAGGATTGGTTTCTGGTGCCTCATTTTACTTGATGAGGCCATGTATTCCCGGATTGTCTTGATACTTGTCGAGGTTCTTCAGTGTCTGGGCATTTTAGTGTAAGGTATTTGCTTTACAGTTCACAATCTTGACTTGTTTGTATCCACACTTCTTAGGAAGGCTTTCTCCATATTCAAAAGGACTTGGATGTTGTGATCTGAGCTGTATCTGTTTTAGGGGGCATCCCAAGCCTGCTAATGCTATGGTTTTTGCAGACATGTAGAGGTACTACCTTGATGGTCTTGGGCAAAATCTGGGAGAATTCTCTGGATTACCAAGCAGAGACTCTTGTTTTCTTCCCTTACTTTCTCACAGACAAACAGAGTCTCTCTCTGTCTCTGTCTGTCTCTGTCTCTCTCTCTGTCTCTTTTTCTGAGCTATCTGAAACTGGGGGTTTAGTGACACAGCACCCCTGTGGCCACCACCACTCTGACTGCGCTGGGTCAGACTTGAAGCCAGTACAGCACTGGGTCTCAGCCAAGGTGCGTTGTAACCACTCTCTAGCTACCACCTAGCTACCTACTGCTCAAGACCCTGGGGCTCTATAGTCAGCAGGTGGCAAAGCCAGACAGGCCTGTGTTTTTCCCTTCTGTTCAATGAGTTCCCCCATGCCCTGGGAGAGCCCAGAAATGCCATTTTGGAGCCAGGGACTAGAGTCAGAAACCTTAGATGTTTACCTGGTGTTCTATTATATTTTACTGTGGCTGAGCTCTTAGACCAGAAGATGCAATCTCTCCCACTCTTCCCTCTTGCTTTCCAAAGGCAGAGGAAACTCACCCTGTGGCTACTGCCATCCGAGGCCACAAGAAGTGCTGCCTGACTACTGCAGACATCTCCTTAAGGCCCAAGGGCTCTTCAGTCAGCTTTTGGTGAATGCTGCTTGGTCTGGGACTCACCCTTTACAGCACCCAGCTCCCTTCTGGCGCATAGCAGGTCCAGAAATGCCAATCCTGGAATTGCGGACCCCAGGAGCTCTCTTAGTGCTCTACTCTCCTGTGGCTGAACTGGTACCTAAAATGCAAGATAAAACCCCTTTACTTTCCTCTCTACTTTTTTGAAGCAGAAGAGTCTCTCCCTGAAGCCACCAAAGCTGGGAATGTGCTGAGTCTCACATGAAGCAGTAAGTCTCAGGGTCTCACCCAGGGTCCTCAATGTAGTACCTGAGTATCACTGCTGGTTATTCAGGACCCAAGGGGTCTTTGGTTAGCAGGTGATGAATGATTCTAGAACTAGGTCTTTCCCTTCAAAGCGAAGGGTTCTCTTCTGGCCCAGGGTTTGTGTAGAAATGTCTGGGAGCTAGGATCTGGAGAAGAGCCCTCACAACCCTGACCCTTTCCCTGTCCTGCTGTGGTATGAGCTGGTATTCAACGTGTAATACATAGTCCCCTTTACTTTTCCCTCTGTTTTTCTCAAGCAGAAGAAGATTCACCTCTTAGCCACTACAGCTGGCAATGCCCTGAGTCTCACCTGAAGCCAGCCAGTCTGAGGCTCACCTAATTCCCTTGCTGCAGTACCTGGGTATCACTGTTGGTTATTCAGGGCCCAGGGGCTCTTTGATTAGCAGGTGATGAGTGATGCCAGAACTGGGTCCTTCCCTTCAAGGCAGTGGGTTCCTTGCTGGCCCAAGGTTTGTTTAGAAATTTCCATGAGCTAGGGCCTGAAAGGGGGCCTCACCACCCCAACCCATGTGCTATCCAACTGTAGCTGAACTGGCATTCAACATGCAAGACAGAGTTCTCTCCACTCTTCCATTTCCTTTCCTGAAGTGGAAGGGGTCTCGTTTGGAGCCTGGTCAAGCTGTGCAGCCTGGGGTTAGGAGAGAGGTGATGTCAGCACTCTCTAGCCACCCTGGCTGATGTCTCAGTAGTTTGTGTGCCCCCCAACTCCAGTGTCTCTGGGCTTAGTTCAGTACTAGGACTCTCCTAGGAGTTGCTGTCTTTGTGGCCTAGGCTGCCTTTCAAGTTCATTTAGAGTCCCACAGTAGTTTAGCTCACAGTGGCAGGGCTTGTGGAACTAAAGGTCCGACTGTTGGGATCAGCAGTTCCCTTCTGTCTCAGGCTGGTTTAAACACTCACTCCTTGGGCAGGGGTCAGTTGAGCTTGGTCCTGCTTTGCTTTCTGCTATAATGGGGCAGCAGTTAGTTCAATGCTTCACAATTGTGCTCTCCTTCCCCCAGCACACAGCCATGCTGTGGGATGGGGGAAGGGTGGTTTCTGCGATTCAAGACTGTTTTTTCCTACCTCTTTAGTGCCTGCTTGAGCAATATGAAGTTAAAACCAGGTACTGTGAGTGCTCACCTGATTTTTGGTTCTTATGAAGGTACTTTTTTTGTGGAGATAGTTGTTAAATTGGTGTCCTTGCAGCAGAAGGGACGACTGGGTGGAGCCTTCTATTCTATCATCTTGTTCCAGCTCTGGAATTGCAGGTCTTAAGTAAATATTTTACAGTATACTATTTTAATTTGTTTAACATTTTTTTTGGATTATTTTTTCTCTTTTTTGGAGACTGTCTTGCTCTGTCACCCAGGCTGGGGTTCAGTGGCGTGATCTGAGCTCAGTGCAACTTCTGCCTCCTGGGTTCAAGTGATTCTCTTGTCTCAGCATCCCGAATAGCTGGGATTACAGGCCTGCGCCACGACCCCTGGCTAATTTTTGTATTTTCAGTACAGAAGGGGTTTCTCCATGTTGGCCAGGCTGGTCTTGAACTCCTGACCTCAGGTGATCTGCCTGCCTCAGCCTCCCAAAGTGCTGGGATTACAAGCGTGAGCCACTGTGCCCACTTGGATTATATTTTCTTTGAGTTAGTTTCCTTTTGGTTACTCTTCGGCTTATAAAATACATCTTAATTTATTACAGGTTGCTTCAGATTTATACTAACTTTATTCTAGTAAGAGATAAAAGCTTTACTACTTCATAGCTTTCTTTTCTTTTCTTTTTTGGTGATTATTATTATGCTTACTATGTGCATATATGTTTAAAAACTCAAGAATGCATGGTTATAATTATAGCTTTGCAAAATCTTATATATTTTAAAGATTAGAGAAAAAAGAGAACACAAACATATTTATTGTGTTTTTAAAATTTCAACCTTCTTATAATTTTTGGTTCACTTCATTTCTTCTTTTAGATTTGAATTACCATCTGGTATAATTTCCTTACTTGAATTATACTTTCTTTCCCACCCCATCTACTCCTTTGTGTTACTGTTGTCGAATATATTACAAATATTATGCCCCAAGAGTACACCTTAAGAAGTTTTTTATACAATTGCTTTTTAAATAAATTTAGGAAGTAGACAAATATATAATCATACTGTCTTTTATAATTACCTCCATAATTACTTTACTAGCACTTTTTATTTTTTCATATGACTTCAAATTATTCTCTACTGTCACTTGCTTTTAGCATGAGGAACCTCCTTTTGTATTTCTTATAAGAGATTAGCTAACAAGAAATTCTCTCACTTTTTGTTTACCTGGGAATGTATTTATTTACTCTTAATTTTGAAAGATAGCTCTTCTAGATATAGGATTCTAATTTCACAGATTTTTGAATACATCCTTTTTGCCTTCTGTACTCCGTGAATTCTGAGGGGATGTTGTAGCAGGAGCAGCCACGGGAAACGGATCTCTAGAACACCAAATGCAGGAGGAAGAGGGGTTTATTATTATGGCCGGGAGCCTGTGCGATAATTTGTCCAAAACCCAGCTCGTCTAACAAAGGGAGGTTCTGCCTTTATATAGGCTTATACTTTAGATGTTACACGTGGAAGAATCTTAGGTTTATAGCTTTAGGAATCACATATGAAAGGGTTCCGGTTTACAGTTTTAGGACTCACATGTGAAAAGGTACAGTTTTAGGAATCACATATGAAAGGGTTCTGGTTTACAGTTTTAGGACTCACATGTGAAAAGGTTTCTGGTTTGATCTTGTTTTAAGTAAAAATAGTGTGTTCCAGAGAGTTTCCCCAAGACCAAGCATGTTATTTTCAGGAAGGAGATTCAAGAGGCGCCCACTGCCTACTCTCTCTTCTATTGAGATGCACAGTGGATGACAGAGGGGGGAGGGAATCCCAGATGCCTGGGTCTCCTTCCTCAGTGTCAGTTGTAAATTTCATTGTTATTCCCCTTTATGTGATGAGTCATATTTCTCTTACTGTTTTCAGGATTTTCTCTTCATCTTTGATGTTCAATAACTTTCACTTATCATGTATCTGGATGTAGCTTTTTTTTTTTTTGAAAGAAAGAAAAAGAGAGGAAAGAAAGTGAGAGTGAAAGAAAGAAAAAAAAGAATGTAAGAGAGAATGAAAGAGGAAGAGAAAGAGGGAGAGAGAACGAGATTCTTGTTCTATTGCCCAGGCTAGA
>CAUYLG010073926.1:0-18478 GCA_963573385.1 Cacajao melanocephalus | reverse complement strand
CACAATATTGATTCTTACTAACCGTGAGCATGGAATATTTCTCCATCTGTTTGTGTCCTCTCTTATTTCCTTGAGCAGTGGTTTGTAATTCTCCTTGAGTAAGTCCTTTACATCCTTTGTTAGTTGTATTCCTAGGTATTTCATTATTCTCTTTGTAGCAATTGTGAATGGGAGTTCACTCATGATTTGGCTATTAGACTGTTATTGGTGTATAGGAATGCTTGTGATTTTTGCACATTGATTTTGTATCCTGAGACTTTGCTGAAGTTGCTCATCAGCTTAAGGAGATTTTGGGCTAAGGTGATGGGGTCTTCTAAATATACAATCATGTCGTCTGCAAATAGAGACAATTTGACTTCCTACTCTATCTTTTTAAAATAAAAAGAAAAGAAAAAATATATTAATAATCTCAAGACTGTGTATTTTAACTATTATCCGTAAATATTTCATGTAAAAAATAGGCTAATTAAAATATAACTTACTCTCTTAGCTTAGATTTTTCATTTTCTAATACTACTTTGAGAGCCTGCAATAGACAAAAAGGTAAAAGTTGAAAGAGAGAAAACCTTTTTGAAAACATTTAGCTAGCCAGGTTTCCTGAATGGACATTGGCTGACAGGAGATGGAACTGGGAATTTAAGTGCTGACTCTCCTAGAAAAATCATTTAGGGTTTTGAGAGAGAGAGAAAGGATCCCTTTTTCTGACAGTGCCCTTAACATATTAATACTTAACAGTACTCCTGGAAATTAAGGAGCACAGATAGTGAGAGAACAGTTATTGGAAAATTGTTAGCATATGAGGATTAGGAATTTTGGAGGATTTGTTGGGACTATAACTTTTATAAAGGAAAATACCAAAGTGTAGTTTTTCTTACCATTAACTTTGGTAATTAGAGAATATACAAAATCTAGAATCCAACTGTCTGCGTGAAGTCAGGTTCAGGAAAGGGCTTAGATGTATATGACAACTCAAGAGTATTTAGTTATTACCTGAAACAAAGATCAGTTGTCAAGTTAATTATTGTCTACTAATTTATTAAATTATCACATTTATTTAATATGATTTATAAGACATTATTAGGAACCATTGACATTAGCAAATTTAAACTCTGCTTGTATTTTATAACTATTTTTTAATTTGACAGATTTTCCGTTTATATTGGGAAGCCTAGTTAATGAACACTTTCATGTGGAAATATCTACTTATCAAAATGTTAAACATTACTGAAAACATCAGATCTGAACCACATTATTGCAACACACTGTGTCATGTTCAGTGGTTTTTTTTTTTTTTATTTTTGCAGAGTGGGTTTAGGAAGTGGAGGACTAATGAGTGGACTTACAACTGGCTCGGTAGGAATAAGAAATAACATGCATACTATTTCATCTCTATTGCAGCCCATAATTTGGGTATGCCTAAGGGAATACATTCTGCATATGAATGTCATCTGTATGTTGCAAAGGGAAAAGGGGTGAGAACAATCTAACTTAAACTGACAACATAATTTGAAGTTCTTGGACCAGAATGCTGTTCTGAGTCAAATATATGTCATACACAGTTTTCTATGGGCACACAGAAAATCTGTAGCATATTCTTATTCCCTTCATGGCCCATTGTAAGTCTGTTACCTATCATTTTATTTAATCATTTTTTTAGCTTTTATTACCTCTCGGACATGGGTTTATAAGTTTCATTACGTTTTTCTTTTAAAATCCTGTTGCATGCTTGGCATTTATTAGAGTCTTTGGAATTTTAATTAGAGGGTTAATAAATTTGTAAATGAGTCATCATTCTGAGGAAGTACCTCTTTTTATTTGTTTCAACTTTGCTTTACTTTTTAATTTTTACCGAAGTCTGTGTTAACTTTGTCCGCTCTATGATTTTCTTTATTACATACAGGCTTTTTCTTATCCCATATTCTTCATTTGATTAATGGAAAAGTTATCTCTATTTAGTCTGTATGTATATAGTAATCCTTACCTTAAGTTGAAGTATAAGCTTAAGAATGACGGACTTGTTTCTTGATATCTCTATGTTGTCCACATTAATATGCTAGTATTTAATGATTAAGAATACTGCCTCTTCAGTGGAGAAGGGTCATAAGGGAACTGAAGTTAGCCTCACTCTAACTAGACCATGTATATATTTTAAGTGAAGTAGGCCAATCTAATTAAAGCCACTTGTGACTTTGGCACAGTAAGTGTTTGAATTCCACATCACATCAGGGATCTAGATTGAGTCTGACACCTATAATCAAATTTAAACACTCCTTGGAGTAAAAAATAATTTTCTCATGTACCATGACAGACATCTTGCTTATTCATTTTCTTTATTGGTACTTAAATACTTTTTTGCTTTTACTGATTAACATAAATACAAAATATTTATATTTTTATATTATTTGTGGTTTTAGTTTTCCTTACAAACGGATATGACCAGAAGGCAATTAGAATATGAAGCGAGGCAAATCAGAGTTGCAATGGAAGAGCAACTAGGCACTTGCCAGGACATGGAAAAACGAGCACAGGTAAGTTATTTGTTTCTAAGTGATAAAACAGCCAAGAGCTATTAGGAATAAAATGAATTACAGCTCTGTTAATATTGATTTAATTTTATTATTAAAGATATTTATAAGGCTGTCTTTGGCTCTATTTCAAAATAAGATTTATCATGGCTACTGAGCAACATAATCAATATTCATATAATAATTGTGTCTTTACCATATTCATTTCCCCTGTTACTGTTCTGTTCTGCTCTGCCTTGGAACTATAAGGGAGAGAAAGAGTTAGGTGGTGGTCTTCTAGTAGCTAATAACTGGCTGCAGTTCTCCTTTGAGATTTTTACTTCTTGTAATCTAAGACTGTGTAATGGCATTCAGAACATGCCACTGCTCTTCAAATTGTGCCCTTAAAAAAAAAGTAAGCCCTCATTCAAGGACAGTAGGAAGGAAACGTAAAGAGAATTTTAGGAGAGATGAAGTAAGTTGTATCGAGAATATTCCCATATTTCTACCCTCAATGTCAAGAAAAAATATTAGCTAGTGTTGCTATTAAGTATTTTTATATATTATTGAATGTAGCTTTTTTATATTCAAACAAGTTTATGACTGACTAATGTTTTTAAGCCCTGAAGAGTCTTTGCCAGTTGCTTTGGCTGTTTCGAAACTAGCATGGGTTGTTCTCTTTTTTAACTTTTGGCATAAATTGGGAAGAAAACATTTGAAGATTTTCTTTAAGTAAATATTAATAGCAAATAAAAGGAGAAACCAACATTTACATGGTAGTGGCACAAATACTTTTTTATTCTGTAAAACAAATAGTTTCAAAATAGCTACTGTAGGATATTTTACATTCTTTGAAGTATAGTCTTTATTTTTTATGTGAAGCTTCCTAAACATAATGAACTTTTTTTTTTTTTTGAGAAGGAGTGTCATCCTATTGCCCAGGCTGGAGTGCAGTGGCACGATTTCACCTCACTGCAACTTCTGCCTCCCAGGCTCAAGCAATCCTCCTGCCTTTGCCACCTGAGTACCTGGGATTATAGGCATGCGCCACCATGTCCAGCTAATTTTTGTATTTTTAGTAGAGACGGGGTTTCACTGTGTTGGCCAGGCTGGTCTTGAACACCTGACCTCAAGTGATCCACCTGCCCCGGCCTCCTAAAGTGCTGGGATTTAGAGCAATCATGCCCACTTTATCATTTTCAGGCTGCTAATAAAGACATACTTGAGACTGGGCAATTTACAAAAGAAAGAGATTTAAGGGACTTACAGTTCCATGTGGCTGGGAAGCCTCACAATCATGGTGGAAGGCAAGGAGGAACAAGTCATGTCTTACATGGGTGGCAGCAGGCAAAAAGAGATTGGAAAGGGACACTCGCATTTTGAAAACCATCAGGTTTCAGGAGACTTATTCACTATCAGGAGAACAGCACAGGAAAGAGCCACCCTCATGATTCGGTTGTCTCCCACCGACTCCCTCCCACAATACATGGGAACTACCAGATGAGATTTGGGTGGGAACACAGAGCCTAACCATATCACGCAGCCTAAACATAATATATATTCTGTCTGTTTTGGAGTATGGTGGTAGGCAAAGGTGCTGCTAAAACATCAGTACCATGCTGCATTTCATAGTCCATACATATTAGTTTCATAATAAAGCTGAGGACTTAACTACTGTGTGTGTGCATGTGCATGTATGTGTACGTGTTAGTTATAATACGTGTGTATAATATATTGTTTTTTCTTACCTTCCCTCTTGTCCCCATCCAATTCAGAAAGATTCATGACTTAAATGTCAAAAATAAAACTTCCAGTCTTTCAGTAGAAAATATACATGTTTCTGATACTGGAGTAGGAAAGTATTTCTTAAGCAAGACTTAAAACACTAATGATACAAGATCAATAATTTTACTATGTTAAAATTAAGAATTTATCTTCAACAGGTACCTTAAAGAAAGTGAAAAGATAAGTTACAGTTTGGGAGAAGATATTTATTATCATATAACTGACAAAGAATTAAAATCAAGAATATAATAAATAATTTATAAAAATAGATTCCATTTTACATGTCAATTTAAATTTGAGATTTTTCGTGGCATTATTTTAAAATGTTAGGTTTCAAAAAAACTGAAAAATATTACTTTGGTTTATATGAATTTGCATTTTTAAAATGTGAATTTATGGGATACTGTGAACAGAAGTTAGTTTTTTTGTATCTGTTAATGTGACCTTTTTTTTTAAGAGATCCTTAAAGAACAGGATGAGTGGTAGTTGTAAATATTCTTGTGCTATATAAATATAAGTAGGTG
This sequence comes from Cacajao melanocephalus, assembly GCA_963573385.1. NCBI lineage: Eukaryota > Metazoa > Chordata > Mammalia > Primates > Pitheciidae > Cacajao > Cacajao melanocephalus. The sequence goes on along the minus strand of CAUYLG010073926.1, from coordinate 13,665 downwards.
TACTCCAGACAGCTTATAACCCTGAAGAGAGGTTAACTTGAGTTCTTTCTTGGCCATTTTGTTCACGTAAGTGCCGATATGGTCATTTTATTCTGGAATGCAGTATTCTTCATTTTGGTAGCTAATATTCTAAGTAAATTTTATTCTGTATTTTGAGAAACATAAGCATTCATTTATTCTGGAAATAGTTATATGAAGGTTAGGGTTAAAAAATATTGTAAAAAAGCTAAAAAGGCAAATAATGGAAATGTTGGTAGAATATATAAGAAAGTTAATATCCCTACTCTATAAGGATCACCTACAAATCAATTGAAGATGGTCAACCATGCCAGGCATGGTGGCTCAAACCTGTAATTCCAGCACTTTGAAAGGCTGAGGTAGAAGGATCACTTGAGCCCAGGAGTTCGAGACCAGCCTGAGCAACATAACAAGACCCTGCCTCTACCAAAAAAAAAAAAAAAAAAAAAAAACCAAAAACCCATTTAGCTGAGCATGGTGGTGCACATCCATAGCCCTAGCTACTTGGGAGGCGGACACGGGAGGATCTCTTCAGCCCAGGAGTTCAAGTCTTCAGTGAGCTGTGATCTCACCACTGCACTCAGAGAGAGAGAGAGAAAGAAAGGAAACATATAACCAAATAGAAGAAAGAAAACAGATAACCAAATAGAGAAAAAGAAAGAAAACAGATAACCAGAGAAAGAGAGAGAGAGAGAGAGAAAAGAAAGAAAACAGATAACCAGTGAGAGAGAGAAAGAAAACAGATAACCAAATAGAGAAAGAGAGGGAGGGAGGGAGGGAGGGAAGGAAGGAAGATAACCAAATAGCAAAATAGTCAGAAGATGTGAATAGTTCCATCACAAAATTAACTTCAAGTGTCTAATAAGGAGTTGTGATAAGATGCTTAAACATCACTAGGCATCAGGGAAATGTAACATAAAATAAGGTACTATATTTTTTTGACTATCAGGCTGCCTGAAACTTTATAATTTGATGGCATGTAGTATTAGGGTGTGGAAGTAAGAAACATCATCGACGCTGTTGTTTTAAGTCTTTTTTTTTTTTTTTTTTTTTTTTTTTAAATTATCGCTTTGTCACACAGGTTGGAGTGCCGTGGCATGATTTCACCTTACTGCAACCTCCACCTCCTGGCTTCAAGCGATTCTCATCCCTCTTAGACTCCTGAGTAGCTGGGACTATAGTCGTGTGTCACCAGGCCTGGCTAATGTTTTGTATTTTTAGTAGAGACAGGGTTTCACCATCTTGGTCAGGCTGGTCTTGAACTCTTGGCTTCAAGTGATCCACCTGCCTTGGCCTCCCAGAGTGCTGGGATTATAGGTGTGAGCCACCAGGCCCAGCCAACATTGTCTACCTTGTTGTTTTCAAGAATAAATGGATACATTTTTGGAGGACAGTTTGGTATTATTTGCCAAAATTAAAATGCCTATGCTCTATGACCTTGTGATTCTATAGGACTTATAGGAATATGTTCTACAGAAATATTTACTTTAGGGCAGAAGAATATAGATACATATTTTAAATTATTAAATGAGTAGTATGCAAGTTATTATAAAAAGTTACTGAGAGTAGTGGGAATATGGTAGCCAAAGCACTCCTTTCCCTCCTAACTCCCTGCTTGGGTGATTCAACAAGTGAAACAAGAATGGCCCTGGAAGAGGAGAGAGATCTCAGGAGAATCTGAGGCTATGAGAAAAAATGTGGAATCTCATTTACAAGGGGAAGGAATAAATAAGAATTCCAAATAAAATAAGAATAGAATGAAAGTTTTTAAACATAAGTATTACCAGAAACCAGAAGCAATCATTATATTAAGAAAATAGTGACTGGGTGAAATAGCTTGGGGTTGTAATCCCAGCACTTTGAGAGGCCGAGGCAAGAGGATTGCTTGAGGCCAGAAGTTTGAGACCAGCCTGGGCAGTGTAGCGACCTTGTCTCTGCTGAACATTTTTTAAAAGTTAGCAGTTGTGTTGGCACTGTAATCCCAGCTGCCTTAGGAAATGTTGAGGTGGTAGGATTGCTTGAGCCTAGGAATTACAGCTATGATCATGCCACTGTGCTCCAACCTGGATGACAGAGCAAGACCCTGTCTTGAGAAAAAAAGAAAAAGAAAAATAATGAGGCAATTATCATTGCTATCATTAATATGTTTGAAGAGCTTGCTGTCATCGCTATTATTTAACTTTGTTTGAGAGGCTTGACTAATGCAAACAGAAAAACAAAGTAATGAATCCTACAGTATTTTTGAACTAGAAAGGAAGAAATTAAATAATTATTTGTAAGTGATGTGGTTGTTCACCTAGAAAAGCTATAAAAAATGAAACAAAAAAATATTTAAACTAGTAAGAGAATTTAGTAAGGTATCTAGAGTTAAGATACATACAAAAGTCCGCAATAACTACCAGTTAAAACTGGAAATGGGGATAGAGGACCTGTTCATAATAACAGGAAACTAACTAGAAAAAGCCTGCATAAAAAATACAAAACTGTTGAAGGACACTAAGTGTTTTGGAACCTGGAAAAATGATTCTAAAGTTTATAATGCAAGAATTTCTAAAACATTTATTAAAGAATGCATAATTGAAAATTTACCTTAGCATTTGTTAAAATTTACTGTAATGTAAATGTTGGAATAATCACAGTATGATAATAGAGGAATAAATTTAGGCAAATGATACAGAGTAGAGACTACAAAGAAGTACAAGAATATTTAAAATCTTTATATGACAGAAGTTACATTAAAAACTTTGGAGAAAATAGTAAATTACTCAGTAAATTATATAGGTACAACTAATGACCTATTTGAAAGATGGGAAATTAAATTAAACCCTTCCCTCACATCTTAAGAAAAGTTACAGGTTGATTAAATATTCAAATATGAAAAATCTAAAATTAATAGAAGAAAATACAGATAAGAGGCCTTCTTAAATATGAATGGAAAATCAAAAGCAGTGAAGGAGAAGGAAAGTTGGGATTTATCTCATAACATTTTAAGTCATTCATTTCCCAAAAGATACAATAAGAGAAAAACATTTACAACACATAAAGGGGAAAATGTTAATATCCCTAAAATATAAGGATTCCTACACATTGATAAGAAAAAGACAACCCTATGTTTTTGTTTTGTTCAGAGAGGGGGGTTTTGCTAGTTGCCCAGGCTGGAGTGCAGTGACCATTCACAGGAGCAACCATAATACACTGCAGCCTCAGTTGGCTCTAGCAGTCCTCCTTCCTCAGCTTCCTACATAGTTGGGACTTTAGGCATGTACCATTGCACCTGCCTAACCCATGTTTTTTAATGGACAGAGGATATAATAAGGTAATTTGTTAGAAAGATGCAAATGACCAGTAAAACACATACAAATGACTGGTAAATAATTTAGGAAAACTCAAAATCCACTCTTGCCTATGTTTGTGAGACTGTTAGTCTCCGGGTTCCTCTTAACTGCATGGATATTGATTTGCTTCACCTGGTGTGGTGTTCAGTAAGTATTTGGTCACCTGGTGTGGTGGTACTTACTCTTCCATAGACATGTAAGCAAAGGTTAGAAAAGTCCACATCAATTTGTTAATAGAGCCTAGTACTGGGATATGGGAATTGGTGGGGTGAAGGTGTAAGTACACCTCTATATTGCCATAATTTTTTACAGTTCTATAGATGATACTGTTTAATGTAGTTTATCTCCTCCCTAGTTGATGGACACTTGATTATAATTTTTCAGTTAAAAACAGCTCTGATAAACATACTTATTCATGTCTTGTAAACAAACATGCAAGAGCTTCTCTAGGTGAGGAGTCAGCAACCTTTTCCTTAGAGGTCCACATAGTAAATATTTAGGTTTTGTGGACCATATGGTCTCTTTTGCAACTAACTCAATCTTGCCTTTTTCTTTTTCTTTTCTTTTTTTTGAGCCAGAGTCTCACTCTGTCGCCTAGGCTGGAGTGCATTGGTGCAATTTTGGCTCACTGCAACCTCCACCTGTAAGGTTCAAGGTATTCTTGTGCCTCAGCCTCCCAAGTAGCTGGAATTACAGGCATGCACCACCATGCCAGGCTAATTTTTGTATTCTTAGTAGAGACAGGGTTTCACCATGTTGCCCAGTCTGGCCTCAAACTCCTGACCGCAGGTGATCCGCCCACCTAGGCTTCCCAAAGTGCTGGAATTACAGATGTGAGCCACCGCTCCCTGCCTTTTAACAAGAAAACAACCATAGACAATATATGAACAAGTGGGCATGGCTGTGTTTCAGTAAAATGTAATTTACAAAAACAGATGGCTAGTAGGCCCTAGTTTGCTGACCTTTGCCTTAGGATATATATCTTAAAAGCTTATGAGTATTTTGAATTAGTTTTTGCCAAATTGTTCTTAAAATGCTCTTTTTAGTTTACATTCCTACTAGTAGTATGTGATTATTCTTGTTTCTGTATGTCTTCTCCATCACTTGTGAGTCAGAATATATAATTAACAGTCAGTGGGCAGTGAAACATTTTGTCATCTTAACCTTGAATATATTTATTAGATTTTTGGGTTTTCTTTCTAAGTTACTTCTTCATATCCCTTGATCATTCCCTATTTTAATCTCCTGTTTTTATGTATTCAAGAGATGTTTTAATATCCTCTTGATACCAATCCTTTGTAGATAATATACATCTGAGTTCCTCCCCGCCAAATCTGTTACCTATATTAGCTTCATGGTAACAAGAATAAGCTTTTATGATAAATTAAATTAATTATATTGCCAGATTTATGTTTTCTGTGACCTATTTATACATCTTTTCCTGTACTGAAGTCATAAGGGTAACCTCCTATTAGCTCCTTAATTCATCATGAGTTTGCTATCATGTATGTTGTGGAGGCAGGACTCTATATTTATATTACTTACATATTTGTGTATGTGTATTACATATTAATATATATTTATACACATGAATTTATACATATGTGTGTATATTTAGTTACGTATAGTCACACATACACATGTATACATATATTTATGTTGTTAACTGAATTTCTCATTATCATTTATTGGATATGGCACTAGTTCCTCATCGACAAGTGGTCATCTGTATCATATACCAAGTTTATATATGCTGGATGTTTCTGATACCACATTTTTTGTTTGCTGCAGTTTTATAAATCTTGATACCCAGTTGGGTGAATCCTTCTTTGTTTAAAAATGTAGTATTCTGCCTCATTACTCTGCCATTTAAACTTTAGTGTCAGCTTCTAATTGAAATAAAAGCTTAATGGGCTTTTGATTAGAATTACGTTCAATTTACAGATTAAGGAGAAGTCACATCTTCATAATATTTAGTCTTCTTGGTTGAAAGGATGGACTCTGGAACCAGACCTCCTATATTCAGATCCCAGACTGACCTGCCACTTAGCTACACTGTGATCATGGGTAGACTCTCTGCCTCAGTTTTCTTGTCATTACAATACAGATAGTGATAAACTGTAAAATGTGAGGATTAAATGAGTTTATATATGTAAAAACACTCAGAACCTGGCACATAGTAAACAAATTATTAGGTATTATTATTAACTTTATATCTGTCTATCCATTTAGGCTTTATTTTATATCCTTAAATAAGGATTTGTCAGATTCTCCACAGGGATCTTACACATCATTAAAAAAAAATTATTCCTAGATATGTTATAGTTTTTGTTGCTATCATAAATGGGAATTTCTTTAATTATATTACTAAATTACATTTAAGTAAAAAGTATCCAGCTGCCTTCCTGAAATCTTTTATTATGTCATCTGCAGTTTAAGATTCTATACACTGTGATATTGTTCGCAAATAATGATAATTTGTTTATCCTTTCCAGCCCTTATAGCTTTTTTTCTTTGGTTGTATAAGAACTCTAATATATCTTTGAAAGGAAACAGTGATAGTGGTCTTCTTTTTGTCTTGACTTTAAAAGGAATTCTTCTAAAATTTCACAGTTAAGTGTGTTGTTTACTAAGGGTTTTTGATAGGTGCCCTTTATCAAGTTAAGTGATTTACTTTATATTCTAATTTGTGGAGAGTTATCCTGAATTTGTATTACTATTGCAGTTTTTTTAATCACTTTTTTCTAAAGTCATATCAGGTTCATACTCCTGATCAGTTTGTTATTAAACATAATTTCATAAATATTCTTACCATATAGAAAAAGGAAAAAAATACTTAGTGGTTAAGCATCCCTAATCCAAAATGTGAAATGCTGCAGTGAGCATTTCCTTTGAGCACCTTTTGGGTGCTCCAGAAGTTTCCCGTTTTGGAGCATTTTGGGTTTTGGATTTTTGTATTAGGGATAGGGATTAGGAATACTCAAGGTGTCCTGGCTTCTTCTATTTACATATTAGAAACAGAAGCACAAGAAATGTCATGTCTGAAATCATCCACCTCGGTGGACATCGAGATTTAGACATGACTTCAGTCTTTAGTGAGACACTGGCAACACGGAAATGTATTGTAAAATGGAGAGGAGTAGGAGATGCAGTTGCCTGTTTTCATCCTCTAAATATTACATTTTTAAATTTAGGACTTTATTGATGGAAGGGAGCTAATTGTATAGAAACTGATTATATAGAAGGGAGGAAACAATCAAATTTAGAAATCTAGTAATTGTGTGTAGTTTAGATGTTTCTCTAAAGCTAGGAAGTATTTACCACCTAGTTGTAGAAATGATTGCTTATTTTTGCAGTGTCTTTAGAAAACTACCAAAAGTACGGGTATGTCCTCTTCAGACAGTTTTCATGAATTTGACATGGTAAGATTTGTTAATTAAAGAATTTTTTTTTCTGTTTTTTGAGACAGTCTGACTGTGTCTCCCAGGCTGGAGTGCAGTGGTGAGATCTCAGCTCACTACAACCTCCGAGCCTTCTAGGCTCAAGCCATCCTCCCACCTCAGCTTCCCAAGTAGCTAGGACTACAGGTGCATGCCATTACACCCAACTAATTTTTGTATTTTTTATAGAGACGGTGTTTCACCAGGTTCCCTAGGCTGGTCTCAAACTCCTGAGCTTAAGCAATCTGCCCATCTTTGCCTCCCAAAGTGCTGGGATTACAGGCCTGAGCCGCTGTGCCTGCCCTGAGAATATTTTTTACCTTAAGTTTACTACTTTCAGAATCATGATCAAGAATCAGCATAGTTATATTGTTAAAAAGAAAGAAAAAAGGGAGAAAGTTAAGATAGATTAATTTGGGAGAGTGAGAGTGAATACAACTTCTTTGAGTTTTTCTGTTCTTTATCATAAGACTATATAATAGTAATAAACATTTTTACTGTGGTAGTAATAAAAGCATGAAGGCATTGTATTTAAGTAAAACTAGATGTGATCAAAGAGTAACTTTTATATGAACATTTTAAAACTATATATTTAAAGCTAATTGGTATAGTACTTTTATTATTTATCTGTTGGGGATGACATTTGTTTAGAAATCGTCTATTGATGGAGAACATAACTGAAAAATGTTTGGGAACTATTCCATCTGGTTTCTAACACTGCAGCCCCCTTATTGAAACATTGTACTTTTATAATATCACTTTTGATTTCTTAATAATAAGATGCTAATAACTATAGAATTATTACAGAAAATGGTACAAAGTAGTCAGTACTTGTTTTTAAAACCTATGTATTTGATCTCTCATAACCAGCTTTATGAGAGATTTGCAAGATCTTTATTAATAAGTGACTTGTTTTTTCTATTTCTACTAGTATTCATAAAAATTAAAATGAAGTCTAGCTTTAAAACACACACACACACACACACACACACACACACACACACACACACACCATTTTCCCCACATCGTTTCCATTCCATGTGGTTCAATCTGTAGTAACTGCTTTGTGGCCACTTGATGGTCTCTGTATATTAGAAAAGCAAAAGCTTTATCCTCTTTGTGATCCTAGTTTAGGAGATAAAAATAATGTTTAGCCACAGTGAGGTACTTGGAAAGGCTGAAAAATACTACTAACTTATGACAGAAGTAACTTTGGGGAGAGTTGGGCCTACTGTTTAAACCAGGGGTCCCCATCCCCTGGGCCATGAGCGAGCATTACCACCTGGGCCCTGCCTCTTGTCAACATCAGTGGGTGCATTAGACTCTCATAGGAGAATGAACTCTCTTGTAAACTGTACATGTGAGGGATCTAGGTTCCTTATGATAATCTATCTAATGCCTGAGGACCTGAGGTGGAGCGGTTTTATCCTGAGACCATCCCCTGCCCCAGTCAGTAGAGAAATTTCTTCCATGAAACCAGTCCCTGGTGCCAAAAAGGTTGGGGACCCTGATACTTAATAAAACAAATCAGATGTTCTTTCCCTTTACAGATATACTATGTTTATATAAATTTATTATATTGTATTAATGTCTGGATTAATAAAAAAGATTAAATGTGGTGTAATTTTCTCTTTATTGAAATATTTTTTTGAGAGTAAATTTTTACAATGTGTATTCTGTCAGTTTTCATAATTCATGCAACATAAAATGAATATGATATATGACTTGTATTTCCCCAATTTTACTAAACAGGTATAGAAATCTGTAGAATAAAGTCAGAAGTATTTTTAAAAATTGAACTGACCCCAGTTTGTTATTAAAAGGTGAATATATTTATATGTCCAGCTTTTTAAATAAGAATGGTTTGGCGTAACCCTGAGCTGTTAAGTGGTAGCCATAGTATGATTATTTATATTAATGTTATTAATGAAAACATAACTAATTAGGTTTCTTGTTTTATTTTAGCGAAGAATAGCCAGAATTCAGCAAATCGAGAAAGACATACTTCGTATAAGACAGCTTTTACAGTCCCAAGCAACAGAAGCAGAGGTTAGTAAATTGCGTTTCTTGTTTGTGGGTATAAAAAGACATAATTATTCTAAGAAAAGAAAATATGTATAAGTTAATGTGGCATCATTGAAATATAGGCGTTCTTTCAGAGAATTTAAACACCATAACTTTTTTCATGAAATTAAGTTAACAAAAGTTTTGACTATTTTGATTTTATCTAACTTTTAGGCAGTTAAAATTTATAGAGCTGTAAATATAGATACCTTACTTAGCTGTTAGTTTACATATAGTCAGATAGTTAATTAATTTGGCTATTATCAACCAGTAAGGAAAACTTTTTTGTAGATAATCCATAGTAAGAATTGATAATACACATTTACCTGTGCTTACTCCACAAACTCCATTAAAATGATAGTAAAAGGATACAATGAGAAAGAGGCATAATGACCAGGGAAGGTGTCCACAATAAAATTTGGGGAGCTGGAAAACAGGTAAACAAGTGATAACATTCTAGCATATCAGAGAGGGTTGACCCATGAGGCAGCAATAGGAACGAAAAGTCATGAAGCAACTAGATACCTCTGGATGTGAGAATAAAAAGGGGTTAAAAGCAGGAGGATATTTGAAAATTTGTTAAGAAGCAGATGGAGTTTCCAGAACCTCCCTACAACTCTGTACAGCTAGGTGACTGCTCCTTTCTAATCCCAACAAAAGATGAGAGCTTTTTCTTTTGGAGAGGTGGAGAGGGTAAACAAAGGGTCTTTGGTTAGAGAGTAGGCCTTGTTTAATTGAAGGCGAGGATATCATACAAAAACCTGAATTCCATGAAAATTTACCTACTGAATGCTGAAATCCCCACTGGCATCCAGGCTTATAATCTCCAAGCAAGTTCCTGAAAAGAACTTCTATAAGAAATGTGACTAACCCTGATTCTGCTGAGAGAGCATTAAAAAGGGGGTGGGGGAGGGGGATGAGAAGAAATGTGACTAACCCAAGAAAATAAACTTAAAGAGACTTACATGGAAAAATTCACCAACAAAACAACCCACCAAGATCATTCTACAGAGTAACTATCGTTGACAAAATCCATTCTTCAGGCATAGAGCTTCATTTAGCTTTTTCATAGATAGCCCGCTCTTAAATTTGAGTGGACACTAACAACTACCGGACAACCAGACATTATAGATCATTCTAGGAGGGTTCAATACCCAAATAAAAGGAGTTCCAAAAAGAAAATAGAGAAACTAGACAGGAAATCAGAGAAGTAAATCAAAATTTCCCAGAAATTTTAACAGGAGTCTTAGTTTTCCAAAATAAATTGGTCTCTCCAGTATCTAACATCATGTATGAGAATAATCTCACACTAAGGCACATCATGAGGAAATTTCAGATCACTGTGGATAAAGAGAATAGTCTAAAAACCTGGAGAAAGAAGAGAAAACAAGTTTTACATAAAGGAGCAGGAATACAAATACCTTTATATTTCTAAATAACAACACTGGAAACTGGGAAGTAGGGTAGCAATTTCTTAAAGGTTTTTTTAAAAAGAGACTTATGTGGAACTAAGTCTCTTTTAAAAAATGTGGGATGATCTAGCTGGGTTATTTTGTTAGTAAATCCTTCCATTTAAGTAAGTCTTTTTTAAAAGTTTCTGTCGCCCAGGCTGGAGTGCAGTGGCACAATCTTGGCTCACTGCAACCTCTGCTTCCTGAGTTCGAGTGATCCTCCCAACTCAACCTCCCAAGTAGCTCATGTGCCGCCATGCCTGGCTAATTTTTGCATTTTTTGTAGAGACAAGGTTTCGCCATGTTGGTCAGGCTGGACTCGAACTCCTGAGCTCAAGCAATCTGCCTGCCTTAGCCTCCCAAAGTGCTAGGAGTACAGGCGTGAGCCACCGTGCCTGACCCCTCTTAAAACTTTTGAAAGAAAATATGTCCAGCGATGTTTTGACACCAGTTCTTTGACACTACTGGGTATCCTACAGTTGGGTTCAATTTTGATCCTAACTACCCAGTGTTAGAGTCAACTCCACAAGTAAAGGACATAGTCGATCACAAGACTGTCTACTTTAGGCACCAGTCACAAGTTTTGGTTGTCCCCAAGCCACCAGGACTACTGCCAAGCTGTCTATAAATTCCACCCCATGTGAGTGTGCTGTATGTAGTACAATTCCATTCTGACACTAACTACCCAGAGTTAGCACAGCCCCAACAGGTTAAGAGCAGAGTACTTCACAAGACTGCTCCCACCTCAGATGCCAGCCACTAATGTTGGGTGTCTCCAAGTCACTCAAACTTCTGCTCAGTGGGTTACAAATTCCAGGCTTCCCACAGCCCCTTCACATTCAATAATTCATTAGAAGGACTCACAACTCACTGAAAATGTTATACTTAGGATTAACAGTTTTATTATAAGAATACAGATCAAGAATGGCCAAATGAAGAGACACATGGGGCAAGGTCTAGGGAAATGGGTAGGGATGGGGATGAGGGTGCAGAGATCTCATGTTTTCTCCTAGTGGAATCTAGGCGTGTCACCCTTCCAGCACTTCAATGTGTTCACAAACCAGAAAGCTGCACTGAGTTTTGACGTCCATAATTTTTACTGGAATTCTATTCTATAGGCATGATTAATTAAATAGTTGGCCACATGAGGATTAAACTCAATTTTCAGCCACCTTTCCTTCCGGGAGGTCAGTCTGGCCCAAAGTTCTAACCCTCTAATCACATGTTGACAGCCATCCATCCTGACGCTATCTGGTGGCTTACCCTGAGTTGCCTCATTAGCATAACACGCCCCCCATGACTCAAAAAATTCCAAAGGTATTTGAAGCTCTCTGCCAGGTAAAAATGAACAAAGACCAGATGTATTTTTTATTATGCCATTCCAGCCTTTAGTCAAAGTGTTAAATTTGAGAATGGAAGAAGGACACTTTTAGATAGGCAAAGTCAAAAATATGTTTTTCTGATGCACCCTTTTCTGGAACTATTGAAGGATATACTCAAGTGAAATGAAAATGTAAAGCAAGAAAAATGAATTCTGGGGACTCAAGACCAAGGGGATATAATACAAGAGAGAGATGAGCAAAACCCCAGAGTAAAGGTGAAGGGCCATCCTGAGATAAATGGTAAAGAAAGCAGTCAGTCCATACTGGAGATATTGAGAGCATTCCAGGAGAGATTAAGTCCAAGAAGATGAAATCAGTAGAATACCTGCTGTTTCTGAATGTATTGAAAGGAAAGGAAATTTACACAGTAGGGGAGAAACTGAGGATAAGTCATATTACCCAGATAATCAAATAAACAGGATAATAAAGATAACCTTTAACTCCATGGACAAGAATTTGTAAAGGAAAATAATCATAGTATACCACCTGCCAGCTATAATTAGAATTTAATAGTCAAAGTAATGTAAATTGTGAAAAATTTATGTAACAATAAAGTGGAACTGAAAGCATTAAACCGAAAAATGCAGAACTAGCCATTGAAGCAGGTTATTTGGAGATTTGGGGTAAGTATCCCCCCTTCCCCCAAAAATCAGCTGAAAGAGATTACAAAGAAATAGTTCTTTTAAAAACCATTTTCATCTGTCTGGCTTTTTTAATATCTGAGGAACTTTGGATTTAGTACATCTGAATTTGAAATATGTATTTGCTAAGTAGACAGTTTAGGTACGATGTGATAGTCATAATCCTAAAAACAGTTTAACATGACTGTCTTAAGCCAATATAAGTTAAATATTTGCAATTGAAAGAATGTGTTCATTTTTGCAATGGACCCTTTTTTCCTGGCCCTTTGTAAGGACCGGAAAAAAAGCAGTATTTTTTTGTTCCTTTTCAGTTCTGTTGGTATTGATGTATTTAGCATTCTACTTGTTATGACCCTTTTGGCTTTCTACTGTAGTTTTTATGTATCTTTATTCCTTAAGCAAATTCGTTATGGTCTATTTTTTAAGTGATTTCTAAATAGGCATTGTTTTGTTTTTAATTGAATAGCTTTAGTTACAATTAGCTCTTCCCCCCTCCATCTTTCTTATATTCTGATTGTTACTGTTTTGCTGATCTAACAGTTTTTGATATTTCTAAATAAATAGTCACATTTTTGTAGTTGATTGAATCTTTTATTTGTATAATATAAAATAGCCCTCTATTTTATTTTATTTAATGCTTTTAACCTTGAATTTCATTTTGTTTGCTGTTAATGTTGCTACACTGGCTTTCTTTTTCTTAGCATTTACTCAATATATTATTTTCTCTGCCTTTACTTCCAAATTTTACCCACTACATGCCACTGTCTCACACTAACATGAATACATTAGCTCCTAACTGGTCTTTCCTGTGTTTCCTCCCTACTTAGACCATTTAAAATTTGTCTTAAAAATAAATAAATTTACATGCAACTTTTTCCATTAATATATTAGTATTATGTGAGGCAATCATGCAGTGGCCTCACTCTAACTTAAGAGTAGAAAAAGCGAGGAGAGAGATCCAAGATGGCCGATTAACAACAGCTCAGGATTGTAGCTCCCAGTGAAAGTGCAGAGAGCGAGTGGACACCACACTTTCAGACGAATTTTTGTTGCTCAGACCGGGAGATTCCCAGCGGAGGAGCCACACGGGTCACCAGCGCGACTTTTTTGGCCGGTGCGGCTGTTTTGCCGGCGCCCCGGCACGGCGCTTCTCGGTGCGGAGTGGTGCCCTGTGAGTCAGGCTCGGCTGGTCCCATCCCCACAAGGAGAACAGCAATTGGAAATGCTGAGGACTGAGAGTTTCACAACAAGCACAGCCGAACCGGGAAGGTCCAGCTCTGTGGGGAAGGGGCGTCCACCAAAGGAAAACTAAGAAACAGAAAAAACTTCATCAC
>CAUYLG010073925.1:0-13980 GCA_963573385.1 Cacajao melanocephalus | reverse complement strand
CACTTGGCATTTACTCGCCTATTTTGAAAATGGTTTTTGTGGTCTTAACCCACACCTCCCCCCCCCCCCCCCAAATAGTGTCCTCTTGCCATGCTGACCTCCTGCAGAGTGGGTGAGGATTGGGGTGGGAAGAGCTATTTCTTTTTGCTCTGCTTTCTCAGTTATTTCATAAGAATTGTTTTTTGTTAAAACAGGTTGGTGCTAGCTACAAGGGCAGATAAAATTGGCTTCTTGGAGAGGAACGATTTCCTAAGGGAGAGGTTGAGCTTTGGTTTTACAGGTTGCAGTGTCTCACTGCTGATCCAAGCTTACCATCCTACTTCTCATTTGTGGTAGCCTTTTGAGTTTCAAGCGCTGACCTGGTTTGTGACATTTGGCTGCTGGGCTGCTCACATGCCAGGCGCTCAGTGTGGCCTGGCGGGCAGCACTGGGAGAGGTGCTCAAGCTCAAGGTGTCTCAGCACCTCCTTGCTCCCCACCTCCTTCTCCTGCCTCTTTTGGAAGCATTAACATGGACGGTATTCCCCATTCTTTCTTTACATTCACTGTCCATACCCACTCTGTATTCAGCCAGTGAAAGAGCAGCTATGATCATTTTCAGTGGCAAGCTAATGTAGACAAGGGCTGTGGCCACCAGCTGCTGGCTGGACCATCACCTGGTAGACAGGGGGAGTGGCCCTGCACCTCCTTGGCTACAGCTGGGACTCTTAGAGAACATTTCCCTTGTCTGGAGGGAGATGAGGTGGGTTATTTGTATGTTACAAAAGACAGGAGTTTTTGTCTGCCCGGAAGATAGAATTATTGCAGCGGTAGCCAGATGAATGCTTCTATCATCCAAATGGAGTCTATTTAAAGAGGAAGTACTGAAATAGAGATAGTTACTGATTTTGGGTATTTAAAAGAGATTAAGATTTTCATATAATTATTAATATGGTCAAGAGTTTTTATCATTTATTCTAAGAAGCTGTGGATTCGGTTTTTATTATATGTTCATGGACAAAACTATCCTTTAGAGATTTTCATCGAAACATGTAATTTTAATCTTGGTTTACTCTAGTGTACACATGGTACCTCGTTATTCTTCTAATTTGAGGTATATGATAAGGCTTGATTTGTCAACCACAGGCAACGGGGAATAGTCAACTGGGCAGCTTCACAATACTTCAAGATTTCATTTTATATACAAAACTTAAAAAGATACTTAGTTAAAAATGGGTTAGCTTTTCAATGAGATAATGATCTAACAAGTATCCTCCAGACTTGATGTTAATTCGGTAAAAAACTGTTGATTAAGGACAGTTTTTTCTTATTAATTTCTATGTATGAAAAAGACAACAGCGATTTTCCAATTTTATTTACTATCTCTAAATTACACCTGTCAGAAACATCATATGCCCTGCTTGATTTGGTTTGCTTACATTTTTAGTTGGCAGATGTTGTTAAGGTTCTGCATTACAGTTTTCTAAATTGGAGCATGCCACCAGAAAATTAATGTAATGTTAGTTTGAAAATCACTATCCATCATGACCTTAATTCCAGTAATCATAGTTTTTGCTTTTCAAATGGCTGCTGCCAGCTTACATGGTTTATAATTTGCTTTTCTTAAACTTCTTTTCACTGAACCTGAAAATTACTTTTTTCTAGGCTCTCTGGGAAGAGTTGAAACACTGGCCCTGGTCCTATCTCTGCAACAGACCAATAACGGAAAGCCATTTATACTTTTAGAATCTCAGTTTCCTCATTTTAAAGATGGGAGTATTAGCCAGGCATGGTCGCATGTGCTTGTAGTCCCAGCTACCCAGGAGGCTGAGGCAGTAAGATCGCTTAAGCCCAGGAGCTCAAGGTGGTAGTGAGCCGTGGTTGCACCACTGTGCTCCAGGTTGGATCACAGGGTGAGACCCTGTCTTTTTAAAGAAAAGCAGGGGAGGAGGGGCATGAATGTCTTTGCTGCACATTGCAGTGTTTTCCTAAGAACCAGTTGCTCTAATGGATATGCTTGCGTGTTTTCATTTGTGGAGCTATAAATGTTAGATGTTAGGTTACTTTTATTGGTTTACGCTGATGGTGGGCTTTTAAAAGTACAATTGAAGGTCTGTTATTGTTTCATTTGTCCAGGTTGTCGCTTATAGTATTTACTTGGAAGAGTGTATGTTTGAAAGCAGACAGGCCTGAGTTTGTAGTTTGGCTTCAGTTTACTAGATGTGAAGCTTTGGACACACGTAACTAGCCTCGGTTTGGGTTTTTTGTCTATAAATTGTATAATATGTTCCTGACAGGGTTAGTATAGGGTTAGTAATGAGGGTGAGGTGCTTAATTAAGGATATCTGTTCTGTAAATTTAGATAAAATATGAGTTATAAGAGTAGTGATTTAAATACATGCAGTTATGCTACATTAGTCCATTTTTATACTTCTATGAAGAAATACACTAGACTGGGTAATTTATAAAGAAAAAAGGGTTTAATGGACTCAACAGTTCCACATAGCTGGGGAGGCCTTATAATCATGGTGGAAGGCGAAGGAGGAGCAGAGACACATCTTACATGGGGGCAGGTAAGTATGTGTGCAGGGGAACTGCCCTTTATAAAACTATCAGATCTTTTTTGAGACTTATTCATGGTCACGAGAACAGCACAGGAAAAAGCCACCCCCATGATTCAGTTACCACCCACTGGGTCCCTTCCATGACACGTGAAGATTATGGGAGCTACAATTCAAGATGAGATTTGAGTGGGGACACAGCCAAACTATATCGTAGGATCTCTCCCTAATTTCTTTTCAGTACAAATAATGTTGGTGATTATTTATGCCAAAAAATAATGCTATTTACATCTGGCCTGCTCAGCGATATGGAGGTGTGGGTGCATCTAGCCCTTGAACAGTTTTTGTTGCCTGTAATGGTTGTTTACACATCTCTATGACAATGCAGCATTTAACATTAGGGTGGCTGTGGGCTCTCCTGTTACAAAGTCTGAAAGCTAGAGATGTTTTATACCTGGAGGCTTTATCTTGCATCTTAGGCCTATATTGCATTTCAAAAACCTTAGTCTGAGTTACAGATAATCCCAGGCATTAATGACTTCGTCATGCTTTCCAGAAGGAGAATCAATCACAATTCTTTTCATGAACAGAATGGCCAAAGTCACTGTATGTTTGTATGTACGGATATACATATACATATATTGACTTAGTGTTGTACATTTAGTGATTATTGCTTGTATTGAACTGACTTTTATTAATGACTCAGTGAAATAATTACCTTTTTACTCAGAAACAAGCATTGAGATTAGGTTCCTTCTCTAAGTCTGATCCATTAGATTCATGGATGGGGTGTGAGTCAAACTTGACCTTGATTTTTGAAGATTCAGAACCTACTTCCCACTCTATTGAAAGAGTGATAACCACAAGCCTCATTTTAAAGCTTTCAGTCTGCAGTTGACCTCCTCTAGGAGTGGGTAGGGCATGAGGACAGCTTCCATAGGGCATCATCAAAGCCTCAATGATGAGGCATCAGTAAGAACCTCCTCTCTGTGGAAGGTTGGCAAGCACTGTCCTGACAGAGCCCCCTGAGGAACCCAAACCGCCCATTCTGTTCATGTATGTTCAGCTGACCAGCTCTTATGCTCAGTCTAGTAACTTCCACTTCCAGTAGATCTTCCCATGAGGACCAGGATTTACCAGGAGAGATTTCCATGGAGGAAATAAGAAGTGAAACTTGGTTGGAGTTCACAACATTTTCAGTGTTCAGATTGATCTTTCTTAAGACACATTAGGACATCTTATATTTTTAAGAATGTTTTCATCATGGGTATAGAAATTCTGTAAGAACACTTAGAAGCCAAGAAGGAAAACATTTTGTGCATTTGACTATTGGGAAGTTGGTGAAGCTTTCTTCTTTAACATCGGTTCTCCTCGGTAGCCTACTGAAACAGGCTCCGGTTGAGTCCTGGTCAAGGCAGTAGCTCATTCTCTTGTTGGGATAGTATAGGCAGAGGGGAGAGAAACTGCAGGCTGGACTGGGGGATGAATTGCCATGTCAGTGTCCTTTCCAGTAGAATACTGTGTACAGCTAAGGTTGACCGAAGATCATCGTCACCCCATTTTGTGCCAACCCTTATTTTCCCATAAGGATTCCCAATTTATTTGTTGTGTTTCTTGTGCTTAATCTTACCTGGGATAAACAGATCTTCAGGAGATTTTTTTCTGTTCACTTTTTTTTGTTTGTTTGTTTTGGTCTGAGGCTCTCATGTTGGGCAACTTGTTCTTTATTGTTAGTCAGTCCCTGGTTTTAAGAACAAATACAGGATTCGCATGAGTGCTAAGAATCCGGGAACAAACTGAATAGCAGGACGAGATTGGATATTTAGGGTGTCTAAGTATAGGAGAGATTTTTTTCCTTGAACCTTAATATTAATTGAGTAAAGTAAATGGGAATAACTGAGTGCCTACTATCCTGGAGGCATCTGAAATGATCAGTCATGAAACTAGTCAAGAAAATCCCTAGAATGTTTTCTTCATTTTCCTCCTTCCGTATTGTTCCTCCTTAAAATCTTGTATAACACTTCAGTAGAGTGGATATCTCATACCTGCAGCTACAACTGTGGGTTTGGGAAGAAGTTTTCATCGTTAGGCTGCAAGACTAGGACAAAGTGAGCTTGCAGTTGTGTCTAATATTAGTCATCTTTCTGACTTGGTGTTTCTAAGTGGTCACTGGTGCTCCTGTGTATTCATTTAGCAGTATTTATTGATGGCCTACCGTGTGCTCTGTGCTGCTGTGGATGCAGAGAGGAGCAAGACAGATAAGCTTGCTCCCCTCTGAAGCTTACCTTGTTAGTGTAGGTGACAGACAATAAGGAGGAAAAAATACAAATACTATTAGATGTCGCTAAGAGGTGGGACGAAAACAGAGCCAGCAGGAGACTAGAAGGGGGCTGATGAGGGCGGCCAGGGGAGGCTTTGCGTGACCTGAGATTATATGATGGAACGAGCTCCGCAGAGATCTGGAACTGGGACTGTTTTCAGAAGTGCAAATAGCAGGTGAGGTCTTGAGGCCTGAAGAAGCAAAGGAGCTGCTTCTTCAAGAAGGAGTGTGGCCAGGAGGCCCTGGGAGGCCTGGAAAGAAGGAAGCCTCTGGAGGGTTTGAGTAGGGGGTGAGGTGATCTGATTTGCACATTAAAAGGATCATTTTGCTGGGTGGGGGAACAAACTGTAGGAAGATTAGAGGGCCAGCTGGGCAGCGGGAGCCTGTGTGTCTCCACTTACATCTGTGTGTGGCTCCTCTCCCCCAGGGATGGGGGGCTGAACCAGGGTGACCTGCCTGGGAAGGGCACAGCTCTGGCTAGGGCTTGGCTGCAGTACGGAAGGGGAGGGGAAGCCAGGAATGACTCCTGGGTTCTCCTGTATTCAGGGTGCATTCCTGTGGACAGCAGAGAGTGGAGGTGTGGGAAGTACAGGATAGGTGAATAGGAAAAAACAGACCCATTATTTAAAATAATGAAAAATGTCTTCATTTGTGGATAGAGTTGCTTAGTCAATGCTGAGATGTGTCTTGTGGAACAGAATTTTAGGAATATTTGCAGGTATGTTATAGTTCCAGGGCAACTAGCAGTTGTTATCCTACTGAAGTTTATGTTCTTTGAAGGCAGTATCTGTATGATTCATCTTAGTGCCTAGATTATGCCTTAGAGATAAAGGCTTAGGTTAATGTTTAGTTTGAATCAAAAGGTTCAATTATCTGCTGAGTTGATTTTATTTGACTATGTAAGGAGATATTGGGAGTGGGATAAGTTCCGAGAGGCTACAATGAATAATCCAGTTTTTTAATTTGTTACGTAAGATTTGAACAGATACTCAATTATATTATCTCATGTGCAGATTTCCAGAGGTTCTGCTGCCTGTCACACAGGTGTGGCCCCAAGCTGTTGAGGAAGCGTGAGGGATTCAATATTTAGTATTGGGAGCGGGGGTGAAGGACAGACACGCCGTCCTTTTTTAATGTACTTGGCTCATAAATCTGCTCTGTCTGGTTTGCATAGGATGAGTTAGATGAACTCCGTGCTGAGATGGAAGAGATGAGAGACAGTTATTTAGAGGAAGATGTTTACCAGCTGCAGGAACTTCGGCGAGAATTGGACCGCGCTAATAAGAACTGTCGAATCCTGCAGTATCGTCTCCGGAAAGCTGAGCAGAAAAGCCTGAAAGTGGCCGAGACGGGTCAGGTGGACGGCGAGCTTATTCGAAGCCTGGAGCAGGACTTGAAGGTGAGAGGGTGATGCGTGCACTCCCGGAGGCTGCTGTGGGCTGGCTGGCCACGCGCACATTGTCCTGGTGTTCTTTCCCTGCTTGTGTCTGTCTCTACAGATTGCAGCGTAAACAGTCTTGGTTTGCTTTATGGCTTATAGAGTATGTGCAGTTGTATGACTTTGACAGCCCAAGGTTTAAATTTGTCATAATGTGAACTTTAAAAAAATGATAATAATGGATCTGCAATAACAAAGAATTAATACCTGCCAAGAGGTCTGACAATTGGATAGAAATTCTGCAGAAACTCTGAAAGATCTGAAATATTAAAAAAAAATCTATTGATTATCAATGTAGTCAAGGGCCACTCTTAAAAGTTGACCATATCACTTAACATTTTTTACTGTTATTTAGGTTTCTAGGATGCAGAAATCCTAACATTCCCATAACCCAAGCGAGACTTGTGTAGTGAGGATCTAATGCTAGGAGAAATCATCACAAATTGTCTAAGGTGTCTTTGAGAACTACTGGGAGAAGTGGGAATGATGTGAAGAAATCCTAGACTTTATGCCATTTTTTCTCCATGGGCAGCAAGGCCCTCGTGACCTGATTATCAAATCATTTATCTAGAGATGAATTATGCATATTGTTCTCCTTATTACCAGAGTACTTGTGAAATCTCATCTAGCCTTTCAGTGTGATAATAGGAAAGGAATCTTTGTAATTCTACCAAAGTTATAAACCACTAACAAAATGTCATTCAGTGTGGTAAAGGGTGATTTATATTTCTCTTACAAGGTCTCTTTCCTTATTTGCTTTTAGAAAGTAAACATGTTAACCGCTTTGCTCATTCAAATGGTTTACCACACCAGACCCACAGTAGACAATTTAAAACTTGACTACATTGAACATCTTATGCATACAGAATTATTTTATTATTATTATTATTTTAGGATCTTGCTCTGTCACCTAGGCTGGAGTGCAGAGAGGTGCCATCATAGCTCACTGTTACCTCAAACTCCTGGGCTCAAGTGACCCTCCCTTCTCCATCTCCCAAATAGCTGAGACTATAGGCATGCACCACAATGCCTGAATTATTTTTTATTTTTATTATTTTTTTAGAGACAGGGTCTCACTGTGTTTCCCAGGCTGGTCTCAAATCCTGACCTCAAGTGATTCTTCCGTCTTTTCCTCCTAAAGTTCTGGGATTACAGGCAACTTATTTGTTTTGTTAGCAGGTGGGTTCAGTATTACTTTAGGGAACAGAAATGTTTATTTGCTTATTATTATTTAAATTTCTCACTTACAGCACGTGAGCCTGGGCAGAATTGGCATTCTTGGTGATCATCTGTGAAGGAGAAGGGTTATCAAAAGTGGGCTTTTAAAAAAATATATTTATTTTAAAGCCATTTACGCAGTGGGGGGTGTGTTTATATCAACTTTAGTGACACTAATGTTAGCAAGTTCTGATAATGCACCATCATCAGACCAGCCAGAGTAGCCCTTTAGCCTGGATGTTGATTTCAGTTTTTAGCGAATCGCCTTCTCCTTTAAAAATAGGTCGGTTATGTATTACCAGGGTCTTTGCTATGTGGTATAATATCATATTACTTAATGATTTTGCCTCTGACATTGTCTGATAGTACCCTTAGCACACAAAAATCCTTATATCCTGATAATGATCTCTGTGGGTCAATGCAGGTGGCCAAAGATGTGTCTGTCAGATTGCACCATGAACTTGAGACGGTGGAGGAAAAGCGTGCTAAAGCTGAAAATGAAAATGAAACTCTCCGACAACAGATGATTGAAGTGGAGATATCCAAGCAGGCCCTCCAGAATGAGCTCGAGAGACTGAAAGAGGTAATCCAGAACTGGGGGGGTCCTGCCCCCTTGGCTTTAATAAGGAGGAGCTTGGAACTGCAAGTGTCCCCTTCTCATTGTGGTTGAAAGCTGGGGCTGGCAAACCATGGCCTGTTTGTTTGGCTCAGAAACTAGATTGTTTTACATGTTTTCCCTAGTATGGCAAACAAACAAGCAAACAAACAAAACTCGGATGAAAGAAAGCCCCCAAAGCAAAGAAGACTATGGATTCAATACTGTGTGTTGCTTGCAAAGCCTAAGGTATTTTCTATTTGGCCTTTTACAGAAAAGGCTTATTGAGCCTTGGTCTAAAGCTAGTTTTTGTAATTACCACTCAGATGAGCTGACCATTAATTCCTTTGGTGTGTCCAAGCGGGGCCTGTTATTGCTGGAATACAGAATTAAGTTGTAGCTTTTTCTCCAGAGTCTTCTCCAGTGAGCTGGAAAGTATGTTATGGTTGTCTATTATAGCTGTGTAAATAGACAATGTATGCATGCCACCTATGTAGGTAAAATGAGTTGAATATAGACATTTTTAAATTTTAGGGAATGATTTTTCTAGCAAAGTAATCTGGAAAATGAATATATATTCTTTTCATTTGCATACAGCAATGCAAATCCTGTTTTGTTATTGACTTCCATTATAAGATTGAAGCTGAGTGTTTTCTTGGAAAATGTCCTGCATGTGTTGAAATTAAAAGCCTTTGACGACGGCTTTAAGCTCACAGTGAATTCTGGCATGTTACCTGCACTTGCCAGCAGCCTTGCTTGGTGGCTTATTTTTCCTTTGGAAAAGTTTCCTGATTCACACAGTTCTTCCCTATCCATGCCCACTCCCATCCGCACCTGGTTCCGGCCCTGCATGGGCTCTCGGGGGAGCTGTGCATGTGCAGTGCAGGCCCCACTCTCAAGGCACCTCCAGTTCAATCAGGCACACAGATGGGAAAACAGACAAATCACAGCAAAGTAGCAGGCGTGCCCGTCTCTGCTTCTGCCCCCACCCCTCTGCTTACAGCTGCCTTGGCCTCCCTGCTCTTACCACTCATGCCCTTGCCCGAATGTTCTTTCTCCAGGTGCTCACACCACCTGTGGCTCATTCCCTTATCTCTTTTGGGTCCTTGCTGAGATTCACTCAGCCCCTCCCGTCAGCACTCATGAAAGTTGTCCCCATCTCTACCCCGGCCAGCCCTGTTCACCTTCCCGTCTGACATACATATTCCGAGACATTATTTGTCTATTGTCACCTCTCATCTGTTTTGTTTCTCTGTCTTTCATCCCTCCCCTCCGTTACTGGTGCCCCTTTGGATCATGAGCTCTGTGGGGCAGAGACAGGGGCTTTGTCTGTCTGGTTCACTGTGGGACCCCCATGCCTAGAACAGCACCTGGCACATGCTGAGTGGAGGAATGAATGAAGTGGGCAGAGCATAGAGCTGTGTGATCAGAGCGTGCCTGGGAGATGGGGCAGCTTTCCAGAGGAAGAGGTTAGCTTCTGGGAGCTTGCTTTCATCACAGGTAACCCTCGCCCCTTAACTTACACTTGTATCTGCCCCCAGGACTCGAGGAATTTGTCCTCTTCTTGAGGATCTCTGCCTCTGAGATGTACAGTTGCTGGTACTTTACTCTCCTCCTGTTCCTTTGTTCTAAGTTTGCTGGAATGGTTTCCTTTCTCAGTTTGAGCCTGACTTTAACAGTTACAGGGTATAGAAAATAGTTTACCATGGACTCTGGAACAATGCGGGAATTGGCGGGTGGGGGAGAGTCACCTCCTGTGCAGTTGAAAATCTGTACATGTCTTGTAGTCCTAGATACTAGGGAGGCTGAGGCAAGAGGATTGCTTATGCCCAGGACTTTGAGGCAGGTGGGCAACACAGCAAGACTCTGTTTCTTAAAGAAAATAGAAAATAATGTGTATAGCTTTTGACTCCCCCAAAACTTACCTACTAATAGCCTCCTGTTGACTGGAAGCCTTACTGATAACGTAAAACACATTTTGTATGTCGTATGTATTATGTACTGTATTCTTACAATAAAGCTAGAGAAAATGTTGTTAAAATCGTAAGAGAAAATATATTTACTGTTCATTAAGTGGAAGTGGATCACTGTAAAGGTCTATATGCTCATAGTCTTCGCACTGAGTAGATGGAGGAGGAAGAAGAGGGTTTGGTCTTGCTGTCTCAGGGGTGGCAAAGGTAGAAGATTTGAGTATAAGTGGACCTTCACAGTTCAAACATATATTATTCAAGGGTCAACTGTAGAAGTGTATTTTATAAAATTTAATATGTGTATACATTTGTGTATAAATATATAAACATATAAAATGTGTAACACATAAATATATAATTTTAAGTAGGTGAAGATTCTTTTCCATACATTTAAATGGATTTGTGTAGGACTTGGCATCTCTTTGGAGGAAGAAACCATCATTGCTGCTCTTGACATTCAAAAGCAAGGCCAGGGTGGGACAAGGATCTTCAGAGAGCCTGAGGCTGGCTCAGGGTGGATGTGAGGATAAAACGGAGAGGCATCAGCCCTCCCTTTGTGGGTTAGAGTTACTGAGAGGAATTGCTCAGTAGGGATGAAATAAGTATTTTACTTCCAGAGTTGCAGTCAGACTGGTGGGACCACATATTTACACCAAACTTCTAAATGAGTCATAAAACTGACAGGAGTCCCAAGAGGGTTAGAGGCTAATAGATTAAACTGGAAGCAGAGAATGATGGCATCTAGTGACACAAGGTTCAAAGGTGATGGAAGAAATATTTATTGGAAAATGCCAGCTGCTTTCTTTGTGAATGGGTTCTTTTTGCAAAAGCCAGAACAAACATTCTAGCCCTGAGGTGAGGATAATATTTTTTCTATCCTGAGCCTTGCTTTTTGTTGTTCACCTCTGGAGTTTTGTAAATGGATGTGTGACCTCCTGAAAAAGGCAAGGACAGTTCATGGTTGTATGTGTCTGAGCAGCAGCAGTTGTTGCAGATGTGTGTGTATCCCCTTGGCTTCAGGGGTCCGTGAAACAGAGCATCTCCTCACCTTTGCCCCTCTGGAGCTGCCACTCCCTTCTCTCTGAAGCTCTAGACTGTTTTCAGCTGCCTGGTGGGCATCTCCAACATGAGTTTTTCCTAGCACTTCAGACTCTGTGTCCAGAACAAACTCATTGCCCCTCGCCCCACCCTCACCTTCTCTGTCTCCTATTTGAGTAACGGTCCCCAAGTCCTTTGAGTCCCCAAGCCCAATGATAGCGTTACCCTTAATCCTCTTCTCTCCTCTTCAGCTGCTCGCTCAGTGCTGTAGGTTCAGCTTTTGCAGGCTTTAGACATTTCTTTCTCACTGACACCCGACAGAACATGGATGAACCTTGAAAATCTGCTAAGTAACAGAAACCAGACATACTGTTTGTTTGCATTGATAAGAAATATCCAGAGTAGACGAATTCATATAGATGGAAAACAGATTCATGGTTTCCTGGGGCTGGGGAGAGGGGAGAAGGAGGACCGACTGCTTAATGGGTAGGCAGTTTCCTTTTGGGGTGATGAAAATATTTTAGAATGAGATAGAGATGGTGGTTGCACAACATGTGAATGTACTAAATACCACTGAGTTGTGTACTTTTGAAAATGGTTAGTTTTCTGTTACATGAATTTTAACCTCAATTTAAAAAATTTTCTTTCCCCAGTCTATCCATACTTTTACCAGTCCCCCACCTCAGACGAGTATTTGAGAGCTGACAGTGTCGGCTGACCATGCATGTTCAATGTATACACGATTTCTAGTCCTTCCCTTTTCTCTTCTCTCCTCTCCCTGCCCAAATTCTGACCATGTCACTTTGCTTAAACAGACCGACTTGCCTTGGCTTGTCTAACTCTTTGGCATGACACAGTAGACTGTTACCCCCTGACCCATCCCCGGCTCCCTTTTGGGTTTCCCACGCCAGGGCTGTAAACCTTGGTCTGAAATGGAAGAGCAGTTCAGAAGGATGGCTGGACTGTGCCCTCTGATTCTTTTTGAACTACTAGAGGTGTGTCTTTGAAAAGTTACTTTCTCTATTGATAAGAAAAGGGCTGATCTGCCTAGAATTGTCGCTTCTGACTAGTCAGCTTCCTTGCTGGCATCCTGTGCCTCTTCATTCTTGGAGTCTGTGCCCCCAGGCACCCACACAAGCTTTGCTTGTACAAAGCTCAAACAATTTTCACCCTTGTTTTTTCAAATATATTTCTTCTAGTATTCAACTCTACCTATAGCGGAATCTCTCAAAATATAGACAATGGTTAACCTTGGCTTACTTTCCACTTCTTAAAGATTACCCTAATTCTTTCACTGAACAATATTTCATTCTACCCTCAATTTTTTGAGTTCTATTACATGCTAGACACAAATATCAACTAGCCAGGTTAGCCAGCACTTACAGGGGACCGGAGACATGTTCTAGATCATTCCAGTGAGCTCAGGTTATTGAAGAGAGTCCCAGGGAACCAACTAAGAGATGACTTCTTGCGGCCGCCTTTCATCATATGAGAAAATGACATGGATTCTCCGAGTTTGGTTGAGACTTCTTTTGTGCATAGTCAATCATCAGATATTGTAATGTTTCCTGTGTGCTTGAGAGGAATGTGAATACTCCAGTTTTGGGTTACAGACTTTGATTTAAATCTATTAGATTGAAGACTTCAAACTTAAGTTGTAACCCACAGCAAAAAGGGCATCATCATTCAATATACAACTATAAACAAAGGCTTAACAAAGTAATGCTTACCTTTGTTTTCGGGGTGCACTCTGATATTTTCCATTTATTCAGCTAAAAATTTTTTTAATGGTGGTTATAAGATTAATTTATAGTTCATTACCATATTGTTGCAATTTGGAAAAATGTATTGACTCATTTGCTCACTGTATTGAAATTTTCTATATCCTTTGTAGCTTTTTATCCCATTATAATAATGTGTTTTAATTTTATTCTTTTAATTTATCAAACTTTGCCTTATTTATTTTGATGCCATATTTTTAAGTGAAAACAGATTTAGGACTCTTCTTCGTGATGAGTTATTCCCTTTATCAGCTGGTAATGACCTCTTTATTCTGCTGTATTTTCTTGCTGTAAAGTCTTTTTTTTAATCTGCTTTCATCATCTATACCGAATTTCTTCTGGGTAGTATTGGCTTGGGATAGCTTTTCTTTCCTTTTTTTTTTTTTTTTTTTTTTTGGCTTAAACAACACACATTTATTTCTGACCGTTCTGGAGGCTGGGAAGTCGAAAATCAAAGTGCTAGTCAGTTTGGTTCTTGGTGAGAGCCCTCTTGCTTCTTACAGATAGCTGCCTTCTTGCTGTGTTTTCACGTGGCAGAGAGAGTGAGACTGAGAATAAGAGTGAGAGAGAGAAAGAGAGAGAGCAACAAGCACATGTTCTGGTATTTCTTCCTCTTCATAAACGTATTAGCCCCATCGTGGGGTCAAGGCCCCACCTCCATAGAACATCACACTGAGGGTCAGGGCTTCTACCTGTGAATTTGGCAGCAGGCACAAACATTCAGTCCATATTAAGGGGAGAGTGGAGGAGGCAAGTTAGGAGGCTTCTCCAGTAAATCCATGAGAGAGATGGTAGTCGTCTGAACCCCAGGGTTTTGGTAATTCTTTTTTTTTTTTTTTTTGAAAGAAAGAAAAAAAGAGGAAAGAAAGTGAGAGTGAAAGAAAGAAAGAAAAGAATGTACGAGAGAAAGAAAGAGGAAGAGAAAGAGGGAGAGAGAACGGGATTCTTTTTCTATTGCCCAGGCTAGAATGCAGTCTAAAAATGGGTATTAAAAACCTCTTTTATGCCAATAATTGTGCTTAACTATGGAGACAGGAAGGAATAAGGGATGAAAATAACAAACAAGCAGCCAACCAATATT
>CAUYLG010073923.1:0-56865 GCA_963573385.1 Cacajao melanocephalus | reverse complement strand
ATTTTGAGGAGAGACTGTCTATGTCTGAAGATTTACACTGTTTTCACAGATAGGAGGTATGTCCAAGAGAATGTGAAAAACACACTGTACATGCTAATAATTTCAGTTTATGCTGCTCCTGAATGACTACTGGGTAAATAAAGAAATTAAGACAAAAAAAAAAAAGAATACATTTTTTAAAATCTTCTAATTATCAGATGTTTATGCTGCTTCTGGTTTTATAGAACTAGAAACAATACTGCTAGAGATATATTTGTAAGAAAAGGACCTAACTTTTTCTTATCTACTAGATAAGATTCTATGGCATGGACATACTATATATATTTTGTGTAAAAATAAAATCTCAGTCACTTTTTATAAAACTCTGTGACTTAACTGCTACTATACCCAATTTATTTATTATTGTTATTATTTTTTTAATTTTTTGAGACGGAATCTTGCTCTTTCGCCCAGGCTGGAGTGCAGTGGCTCAATCTCAGCTCACTGTAATCTCCCTCCCCAGTTCAAGCAGTTCTCCTGTCTCAGCCTCCCAAGTAGCTGGGATTACAGGTGCATGCCATATCTGGCCAATTTTTGTATTTTTAGTAGAGACGGGGTTTCACCATGTTGGCCAGGCTGGTCTCGAACTTTTGACCTCAGGTGATCCACCCGCCTTGGCCCCCCAAAGTGCTGGGATTATAGGCATGAGCCACCGTGCCCAGCCATACTATACCCATTTTATAAATAATGTTCTGAGAAGTTTCCCAAAGTCACATAATTAGTAAGTAGTAGAGCTGAGACTATAATCCAGGTCTTTCTGACTCTAAAACCCATTCTAGGTTTTCCCTCTGTGCCAGTTGTTCTCACAATGTTTGGGTGCATCAGAATAACTAAGGATGTTTGTTAAAACCGTTACTGGGCCTTACTCATAGAACTTCATAGTCTAGATGGGGCCTGAGAATTTGCATTTCTAGTAAATTTCTAGTTGATGCTGATGCTGGTGGGTTTTGGAACACACTTTGAGAATCATTCTTCTATATCAAACCTCTATTCTGTTTTTAATACACTCTAAGCTTTATAAACGTGAAGAAAGGTATATTAAATTAAATCCAAAGAAAGACAAATTTGTTTTTCTTAGGTATTTCATATAGTCAGTTCAGTCTGATTGGAGTACAATTGATGATAATTAAATGGGATTAGATAGTTATAGCTGACAGCGAGTTCACTTAATCTTTGGCAGGCAAACATCTTTTTCTTAAACATTTCTGGAAGAAAAACTGGTTTTTAAAATAGTGTTACAAAGCCAGTAGAAGTCCTCTATAAAACTAAGTTAGATATTTTAATCTGGCTGTAAAGTTTAGTCTCTTGACATTAAAACAGTATTTGCTTTGTAGAATTTTAAGATACACACCTTAAACATGTGGCTCTTCATAATAAGACCTGTTTTATTGTGGTTTTATGCTATAATAGCTATCCTGACTAGGTATGCTTTTATAATTAGTTAGTTAAATGTGATGATACTATTTTAAACATTTAAACAAATCTTTGTGTTCTTATTATGGGGTTTCGAGACCATGTTGGCCAGGCTGGTCTCAAACTGCTGGCCTCAAGTGATCTGCCCATCTCAGCCTCCTAAAGTGCTAAGACTACAGGCATGAGCCACCATACCCGGCCTGATTTTTTTTTTTTTTTAATAAAAAAGACAGACTCTTCCCAGAATGTAAACTTAACTTTATTTATTTAGAGTCAGTCTCACTCTGTTCCTCAGGCTGAAGTGCAGTGGTGCATTTTTGGCTCACTGCAACCTCCATCTCCCAGGCTTAAGTGATTCTCCTGCCTTGGCTTCCTGAGTAGCTGGTATTACAGGTGTGTGCCACCATGCCCAGCAGATTTCTTGTATTTTTAGTAGAGACTGAGGTTTCACCATGTTGTCCAGGCTGGTCTCGAACTCCTGACCTCAAATGATCTGCCTGCCTGGGCCTTCCAAAGTGCTGTAATTACAGGCGTGAGCCACTTCGCCTGGCGAAACTTAATTTTAGATTGAGAGAGGTGTGAGGAACAAAATCTTAGGTGTCTCCCTCCAATGCTTTGTATATCTAATTTATCTAAAAATTGCTGACATACACAGTATTATATCATTTTAAGTTATTAGAAAGATATAATATTATTTTAAATACCAGAGTCATTATAATTATAGAAAGATTTTTTTCCCCCCTTTATAATTTGCATCTATGGTCATACACATAGGACTTTGTGGAGGACAGTCAGGCTTATTATGGAAGTTGGCTACCAGATTTGGACTATGGTATTCACACAAAGTATGAACACCATGGAAATTTAAATTTTGTTTTTGTTATGTATGCATATTTTTAGTATTAGAATATAAAACTATGAATTGAGATTTTGAAAAAATTTTCTTTGCCTGATGTGATGGTTCACACCTGTAATTCCAGCACTTTGGGAAGCTGAGGCAGGAGGATCGCTTGAAGCCAGGAGTTTGAGATCAGCCTGGACAACAAAGTGAGACCCCATCTGTACAAAAAATTAAAATAAAAACAGCTAGGGACTGTGGCATGAACCTGTAGTCCTAAGCACCTCAGGAGGCTGAGGTGGGAGGATCACTGAGTCCAGGCGTTCAAGGCTACAGTGAGCTATCATCATGCCTCTGTACTGTAGCCTGAGTGACAAAGTATCTAAAAAAATCTTGACTTTTTTCCAAATTAAGAACTCACTGGTTGCCAAATTAGAGGTTTTTTTCTCAGCAGTTTCCTGTTAGATGGCTGTAGATTTTTATGTGAGCAATAAGGGAGAAAGTATTAAAAATCAGATTGATTCCTGCTGTAGAAAAAAGCAAAATGAGGAAACAAAAAAACAAAATAAATAAATAAAAATCAAGTTGAATAATGATACTTGCTAGGTTCTTCCTGACTATGATATGTGTTACTTTGTTGCTGATGGACTTCTGTTTTGTTTTGTTTGGGGGCCATATATATAAAAGGTATATGTAATTCAAGAATAATTTTTTTAGTCAACTTTAAACAAATTATGGTATATTGTAAATACCCATGATAAAGCAACAGTGAAAAGAAACCTTAAAGATCAACATCCTTATTCTACAGTTGAATTGAGTCCAGAGAAAACAAGGGAGTTGCCCATTGCACCATAACTAGAAATTAGTAGAGCTAAAGAATTTAAGCTCTTGGCCCGGCGCAGTGGCTCACTCTTGTAATCCCAGCACTTTGGGAGACCAAGGTGGGTGGATCACCTGAGGTCAAGAGTTCGAGACCAACCTGACCAACATGGAGAAACCCCATTTCTACTAAAAATACAAAAATTGACAGGGCGTGGTGGCGCATGCCTGTAATCCCAGCTACTTGGGAGGCAGAGGCAGGAGAATTGCTTAAACCCAGGAGGTGGAGGTTGCAGTGAGCTGAGATCGCGCCATTGCACTCCAGCCTGGGCAACAAGAGTGAGACTCCATCTCAAAAAAAAAAAAAAAGAATTTAAACTCTTATTTCTATAATATTATGCTTCCGTAAAAGTAAATCAAAATGTCAAAGTTCTTTCACTTGTGTTTCTAAGTGTGATAACAGTTTAATATTTTTATATACTAAAAGTGTTTGTTGACATTTTATAGGAGAACTATGGATTCGATAAAATTGAGGTACGAGATAACGGGGAGGGTATCAAGGCTGCTGATGCACCTGTGATGGCAATGAAGTACTATACCTCAAAAATAAATAGTCATGAAGATCTTGAAAATTTGACAACTTATGGTTTTCGTGGAGAAGCCTTGGGGTCAATTTGTTGTGTAGCTGAGGTAAGGTAATTATGTTGGTTATTTAGCGATTTCATAATCACTGAATGTTACGATTGAAACTAACCCGGTATTTGGTGAAGTATGGTTTTAAATATTTTTATTACGGTAAAATATGCATAACATAAAATTTATCATTTTAACTATTTTAATGCTGTACAATTCAGTGTCAGTGGCATTATCTGCATTCACATTGTTGTGTCTATCACCATTATTCATCTCCACAACCTTTTCATTATCCCAAACTCTGTACCCTTTAAACAATAATGCCCTTCCCCCATCCCCTAGTACTCACTGTTCTTCTGTCTGTCTCTATGAATTAGACTATTCTGGGTATCTCATATAAGTGGACTCATAAATTATTTGTTCTTTTATATCTGGCCTGTTTCTCTTATAATGTGTTCAGGATTCATCCATGTGGTAACATGTATCAGAATTTCCTTCCTTTTTAAGGCTGAGTAATATTCCATCGTGTGTATATACCAGATTTTGTTTCTCTGTTCATCCACTGGTGGACACTTGGGTTACTTCCACCCACCTTTGGATTATTGTGAATAATGTTGCTGTGCACACTGGTGTACAAATATCTGTTTGAGTCCCTGCTTTTACTTCGAGTATATACCCAGAAGTAGACTTGCTATGTCATGTCATAATTCTGTGCTTAAAATTTTTTGAGGAGCAGCAAAATGTGTTTTGCATTTAAAAATTGTATTAAGAAAATTAAACAGATATTTAACTGTAGCACTTCTCAGAGCCTTTACTATATTCAAGCACCTCGTAAATCTCTAAGGTTGGTGGGCTGTATAGGTACATTTTCCTATACCTACTTGACCATGAAATTCTATAGAAAAAGCATATCATTTTTGTTTGTTTGTTTGCTTGTTCTGTGGATTACACTTTGGAAATACCACTCTAATTAGTACATTTAGTGAGATTATGCTCTAGAGATGTGAATTGACTTGGTCTAAACCATAGCTAGTTAAGGGCAGATTGGATCCAAGAACTTTACCCTTCTGACTGTGGGTTAGGTGCTTCGTGTCTATAAACTCCTGAGTTCAGTGCTTGGCACAGTCAGTTCCATAGTACCAATTATACTATACTGTCTCTGCCCCAGATTTTATAACTAGTTTGTGGCAAAGCCCATCTAGAACCTTGATCTCTTCATTTCTTTTTATCTCAGTTGTGTTTGATTACATGACTCTGTACTACTTTTTTTGTATTATACTATTACTCTGGGTATTGGGCTCTTTTATTGTGTGACAGTATCTATGTGCCAATGAGTGATAGGATGATTGTAAGGGTCTCTTGAGCTATTGAAATTTGCCCAGTAGCCATGTAATTCTTCATTTGTGCTTAGGCTGGCAGACCCTATTTAGGCGAGAATGTTCCAATAGAGTGAAATGATAGGACTTCATACCTGTTGTTCTGAAAGTGTGGCACAGACATGAGATATTGTTGCTACCTCCTCTTCTGGTCTTTGGACATCTGTTTAGTACAGTCTTCCCAGGAGTGATGTAGCTTCTAGGTTCGTTGTGGTCTTCCCTCAGCCCTTCTGTCTTTGAAGTGCTGGCATAGTATAGTGTAGGTTTTCTCCATTTTTTTGTGGGTAGGATTCCAGCTCAGTACAGATCCTCCTTGACGTATGAGGGAATTACATTCCTGATTAAACCTTTGTAAGTTGAAAATACTGTAAATCGAAAATGCATTTAATGTGCTTAACCTCTTGAGCATCACAGCTCAGCCTAGCCTACTTTTAACATGCTCAAAACACTTACCTTGGCCTACAGTTGGGCAAAATTATCTGGCAACATAGTATACTGGAGAGGATCTGTTGTTTATCCTCATCATCACGCGGCTGACTGGGAGCTGTGGCTCACTGCCTCAGCATCGCTGTCGTATCCACCACTTTGTACCGAATGCATATCACTTCTGTAGCACTGCAAAGTCAAAAAAATCCTGTGTAAGTAGCACCATTGTTAAATGGGTGACCATCTGTGTTCAGTTTTTTACTTTCACACTTTTCTGACTATATAACATGATGTCCTAAGAAGGCCAGAAAATTTGCAAAGGAGATGAAGTTTAAGTGGGAGATTTTGCTCTTGGAGCGTGGAGGACTAGGGGCCCTTGTTTATTAGAATTCAGATGTTTAGACATCATTAAAGGGAAATTATTATGTGTACTCCTAAAACCTCTATCCAAAATGTAGCACACTGTGTGCCTCTCTGTTTTCCTCAGAACTTGCTTTAAGTTCACTGAGACTCCAAATAGATTTTGGGAAAGAGTGACTAGAGGGTTCATCTGGGCATTGTTCATTTTTCTCCCCAAGACTATAAATGGGAATCTACAACCCTGGATCTTGTATGAAGAGTTTGTTTTTAAAATGGAATGGGGTTTGCGCCTGGAAACCTCTGAATCTCCCCGTACTGTTTGGCTGTTAGTGGCTGCTTTAGAAG
The DNA here is from genome assembly GCA_963573385.1 of Cacajao melanocephalus. Classification (NCBI taxonomy): domain Eukaryota; kingdom Metazoa; phylum Chordata; class Mammalia; order Primates; family Pitheciidae; genus Cacajao; species Cacajao melanocephalus. Next base: position 50,616 of record CAUYLG010073923.1, on the reverse strand, counting down.
TCATCTTTTTTTCTGTTTTAGAACATAAGCATTTTTTTTTTTTAGCTGTTGTTCAAACTTGGCAGATAGGCTTTAAGCTTTATTTGATAGATTATTGTCAAAAAAGATAATTTGATATTTCTGTATTTTCTGCAATATATATATATATGTAAAACCCTTCAGAGCCGAAATTGGTTATAATTAGCTTTGCCTGCTAGATGGCAGCACTATACTTGGTTTTTAGAAATATATTTTACATGAGCCATGTGATTTATTCAAATCTTCACTGTAGTTCTGAGTTTAGATGGCAGTCTTTGTCCATTGGTCACTTTCTATCTTGTTTCCTTATTTGGTTACTTAAACCCACTTCATAGGCAAGTTTATCATTTTGTCTTTGTTTTATTTTTAAGCACTCAAGTGGCCTTGAGTATAAATAAAATAATTTTGCTCATCAGAATTACAAAACAATTGTCAGAGTATCACAATAGAAAATTATAAAGTTTTAAAAAAATGTTTTCAATGCCTAGCATTTGTTTATCTTAGAAAATACAGTATTTTATGGAGTTTCCTTTCTTACAGGTCTTTGGGAAAACCATACATAGATGTGTGTATGTATGCGTGCGTATATACACAGAGACACTAACAACGCAATGAATTTTTACGTATGGATACTCCTGATCAAGATTTAGACCATTGTCAGAACCCAAGAAGGTTTCCTCATACCCACTCCCAGTCAGTACTCCTCAGAGATAGCTGCTACTCTGACCTCTGTTAACACAGATTAGTTCTGTATGTTCTTGAACTTGATATAAATGAAATCTTACAGTATATTATTTTGTCACAAGAGTTTTTGATGATGATTTAGGTTTGATTATACCTGAAAGCTAAAGGAAATGCAGAGCTAACTGGAAGGAACTCTAATAGTACTAGGGGCTCTAGTACACCATTAGATTCCCCCACTTCAGGACTGAGCAGTCAGCCCCCAGCTGCCAAGCGTGTTGGTGACTCACCCCTGAGTCTCCCTCTGGAGCTTGCCCTTACCGCAGCTGAAAAGAACTGCCTTACACCTGCATCCAGTAACTGGTTGAGGGGTTAAAAAGGTCCCAGTTCAGGACAACATTGCCCTATGCCCACTGGTGATCATCCTAGATAATGCCTCAATAAGCTGCCTGCTCACTAATCTCCATCTCATAATCAGCTTCATGGATTAGGCAGCCTACAATGTAGGTCTTCTGTGCTTCAGTCTCTTCATAGGACTCATGAGGAAACTGAGGTCTTGTGAAGCCAAATGCTAAGTCTTCTTACCTCAACTTTAAAACTCCGTCTCTAATAGTCAAGTAATATTCATTGTCTACTCCATGCAGGGTGCTGTGCTAGGTAGTTGATTTCAGAGGAATTGTACACAGTGAAATAAGTGAAATATGAAATTTGTAACCTATTCAGGGATACATAGTGTGTCCAAGGCAAAACCCAGAATTCAGTTCTAATTTCATGCCTTTCATTAGTGAGTTTTCCGTAGTAGGTTATATTACCTCCTTACTAGTGTGATTAGAAATGTATTTATAATAAAGTTTAAAAATACCTCCATATTAAATATTAAATTATTTACAAATTTACCCAGGCCTGCAGTGGTAAGTTCAATAGCAAAGTTGTTAGGAGTAGATGAGTTGAAACTTACATGGGAGGACTGTGAATAGTATTTCAGAAAAACAGGAAGTCTTGTATGTTTGTTGAAGTCAGTTACATTTAAAAATAAATTGTTTTAAGTAAGGCCTATTTAATGGCTGCTTTTTAGGGGGAAAAAAGTTCAGTTTTTAAACTGAATGAATATTCCTTAGCACTCAGAATTGAGGTTTCATATGTAGAAAAAATACATTTTCATGACTGACTTATTGTGAGACTTTTCAGATGAAAATTACAGTGAACACAATAAAAATTAGTGATTTGGTTATTTTATCTACCAAACTAATGCATATAATTTTAAAGTCATAGGGTTGTAAACCATCCCAGGCTCAGCGGATTGATATGTGATTGGGCACACTATTAAACAGCCATCACCCTTAACTCCAGTTGTTGAAATTACTTTATTTTTAAAATGTTAATAATTAAGAAAAATTAAGTTAGACTTTTCAGCAAAATTGGTTGGAGAAATCTAAAATACATCTAATTCTATATTCTTTATATACTAGAATGGTCAGTTTTCCTAATTTGTCAATTATAAAATAACTTCCAACCTTAAACAGTTCAAAGGAGTAAACCGTTATTTTTGTTTTGTTTTCTAATTTTAAAAATTTTTTGTAGAGATAGGGTCTTACTCTGTTCAGGCTGGGCTCGAAAACCTGGCCTCAAGCAATCTTCCTGCCTCAGCCACCCAAATTGCTGGTATTACAGGCATGACCCACTATGTCCAGCAGGCATTATTTTTATATCTACAGAGTAAACTGTTGGTGTTTAAAAATGTAATTACTGCTTTCATGATCTGTGATGAGTGTAAGTATATCAACAACTGACACAAATTTACTGGTAATGGTTTTCTTTAAAATCACATCAGCAAGCATAACTTCTTGAAATTGTTGACAGTAGAGCAGTAATTTTGAGATATTTGTCATCTTTAATGTTTAATTACTAGTACTAATTACTAAGCACAGTGACCGGGTTGAATTAGAGATAGTGAAAATCCTGTTTTGACCTTCTCATAAAAATTTTTATAAAGATTGTATTTATTATTCCTATCATAATAAAATACACATAAAATATTTTATTCCTTTTTAGGTTGATATTTTATATGCGTTATCAAAGAAATGTTTAAGAAACAACATTTTCGAACTGGATTTTACATGGGTGCTAAATTACACTTTGGTTTTGGGAGAAATACAGAACAGTTTATTTTATTTTGTTTTTTTCCTTAAATAAAGAACAAATTCTGAAGTAGGAGTCATAAGCCTAATTGTAAATCCTGAGTGTTTGGATAGGAGACCTGGCCAAAGGCCAAAAGTAAAGTTAACTTTTCTGAGAATCTATTTTTTTTTCTTTTTTAAATCAAGTGAGGATCAAATAAAGTAATACATATTACAGCGTCTTGAATATTGTGTGCATACAGATGAAAGTTATTTCTACTTTGGACTTGTATGTGAAAAGTAGTATGCTGTTGTATAATATAGGTGATAAGATCATTAGACTTGCTTTTTCCTTTCTGCAAACAGTATTTTACCTCAACATTCAATGTTTATATATAATTTTCCACATTTGGGAGAAATCCTTTATAAAATATAATAGCCATTTATAGGTAAATTCTTTCAAATTCCTACCAAATGTCTTTATTCTGTAGTATTACTTCATTTTTTTCTCTAGTTTTTTCCTCAGAAGTATTAGTCATCCTCTGTATAATATTTACATTTATTGATTCATTCATCCACCATTTAAATGGTTACAATGTACTGAATATTATTCTGACCTTATCAAGCTCATTATGCAGTTGACCGTTAAACATCAACTGGTTTGAGGTGCAGACCCTGCCCCCCACCACTTTGTCATGCAGTCAAAAATTCACATGTAACTTTTGACTCCTTTAAAACTTAACTACTAATGGCCTACTGTTAACCAAAAGATAACATATTTTGTATGTTACTTGTATTATATATACTATATTCTTACGATAAAGTAAGCTAGTTTTGTGTTATTAAGAAAATTATAAGAGAAAATATGTTTGCTGTTTATTAAATAGAAGCCATTCATTAAGTGTTCATGTTGAGTAGGCTAAGGAAAGGGTGGAAGAGGGGAGATTGGTCTTGCTGTCTCTGGTGGCAGAAAATCTGTGAGTAAGTTCAAACTTGCGTTGTCCAAGGGTCAACTGTATAATTTTGTGATGAGATAATGTAGGATCTGTAAGTTTGTTTTTGTATCACATCACATTAGGCCTCCATAGCTTAGAGGAGCGGAATGAAAAGCTGAGTCATTCTGTTTTGCAGATGGAAGTTGGGACTCACTTATTTGTGGGCCTACATGTTATAAAAGGGTCAGGGGAAGCCCCTAGCATCATGATGATGATTTTAAGCTGCTAAGGATTCCTGACTCCTTTTCCATAGTGTAGGGTGGTTTCCTATATCCTTTATAGCTGTGATGGTAGAGCATCAGTCAGAATAGATCTGGGAAGTTTCAAAGCAGTTGGAATATTTTACTTCCTAAATGCAGCTTCCTCACAGGTGATGGAACTCTGTTGAAAGGAGAAAAGCCAGGGCTAAGATCTCCCTGTTGCTAGGCTCCCCATAGTGGGTATCTGGGAACAAGTTCTACAGTCAGAGTACTTTAATTAGTGCACAATACTTGTATATACTGCACAGGCAGGCAGGCATACTCACATGCAGAAAAGAAAACGTTTCAGCCATTCAGGCAAAAGTCTGTATTTCACCTGAATCATGAAGACCTTTAGTTTTAGACTCGTATTTGTGTCAGTGTTCATCTAAAAGTTAGCCCCCCAAAAACTCAAAAGGCTTTATCGTAATTAAATGAATTTTTGTCAAGAGGATTTTTACTCGAATTATCAGAATATATATTTTTTCTTTACTTTTTATCTAAACATTGAAGAAAAACTGTGTTTATCTGAAGTTTAAATGCTTTTATGTAATTTTAATTTTGTAACGATAGTGCAATTTCTTGAAACTCAGTAAACTGGACCATAGTCAGTTTTAATAACTGATAGCTAATATAGCCTCTGAGATTCTCTAAGGACTTCTAAAACTTCTCCTTTTAAAATACTGGTTTTCTCCTTTTACAATGCTGGTTTTCTTTATTTCTTCTCTTGACATCATGAGATTCACTCCCTGTCACCATTCCTCAATGTCTCTAGTAAGCATCACCAGTAATAGGGTGTATTGTTAGAGATGCTCCTGATGGTGGAGTTACTGCAGGTTCAAATGCTGAATTCATTAGCTTTCTGAACCTTTGCCTGGTCCAAAAAAGTTTCCTGCTCTGGACACAGGGTCATATGATGAAATGAACTCTTGAAATAAAATTCCCTTTCCTTCCTCTGAGGAATACATTGTATTTCATAAGTTTATGAAGTACCCTTATGTGTTTGCTTTATGCTTTACTGTCTTTAGCCATGAGTTCCAAAGCATTTCCTATCTAAATAAATTTTCATAATCTATAAATTGTAATTTTACAAAATTTTAATGTTGGAAAATAGAGGGTTCTTTTCACTTTAACGTAAATGTTGCATTATGAGCACTGAGGTCTTATTTTGCTTTTAGCACTTCAGTTTCTTCATCTAGGCTGAAATATATTTGTTATTCACTAATATGTTTAAAGGATGAGCCCTTTAATATCTTGTAAGATGCTTTGAAGTGGTTGAAACAAAATCCCATGTAACCTTATAAAGTATTAGCATCATCTTCATCTTATCACCCTTCCTTTAAAGATGATCTGTGTAATCATTTATTCAGGACCATCTAGAAGCCACTGGCAGGGTTAGTACTGGAACTCAAGAGTTCCAGGGCTGCCTTTGCTCAGTGACATCTTTAGGTCAGGTGGCTAGTTCTTTGGAGAAGAGAAATAGAATTCAGTTAACCTTGGCATTTTGGAAAAGCAGTTGGTTAAATGTAGAATTGTTTTTACAGGAGTAATTATGGAATAATTAAACACAGAAAAGAAAATCTCTAGCAGTTTCTGTCCTCTAAATTACACAGCTTTTGAACCGTGGAATATATTTTGGAAGAAGTAGATCCCTTAAGAGTACTCAGAAACTCATAGCTTTTCAGTTCTACTTTTTTTGGGAATAGTATCACAGTAATAGCAGCTTGACATAGCACCCCATAAGAGTTGTATAGACTTTATTTTCAGAGAGAATCTAATGTCCTCTGCTAGTACTGTGAGCTAGAGAAGCCGTTTCTTTTTTGTTGCTCTGATATTCTCTGTGTGGTACCAACATGTTCCACAGAGCTGTAGTCCCTACAGTAAATCTGCTTGGTTAGGGTAGGGTGACAGAACCATCAAGTGTAGACCCACCTGGATTCAGATGAGTTCTAGCGGTGGAGTTGGATCCTTATGGTGTCTAGATTATATAGATTTACTTTAGGAGATTCAGCTCTGCGTATAACGATGGCCAACAAAGATTACTCCCAATTTTGGGTCATCATTGGCTTACCAGGTGTGTGAGGAGGCTACCTTCTTCCCAGTGCCTTCCTTGCCAGCATCCCCACTCACCACTTTTTTTCTGTTTCTTTCTAACAAAGGTATATTTTATTATTATACTTCCGTACCTATCTCATGGGGTAAGTAAATAGCTGAGGATGAAGCTAGCTCAAAAGAGGGCAGACACTTTAAAATTTATATTTCTATGACTAACATCTGAGGAAATATTTTCATGGCAAATGAAATGTCTTCTTAACATATGCTTACATGTTTTAAAGATTTTTAGTTAATAAAAAACTTACACTGAATGAGTTTAAAGTTCAGGTTTAAGAAAAAATATCCATAACTATATGTATAATTTAAATTTTATTTTATTTTTTGGACCATAAACTTGGAATACAGAAGTCCAGTTTTACACATAATATAGAAGGGGGAGGGAATGATTACTTTACCAAATAATTATTCATTTACCAACAAATTTATAGAAATAGTTTGTTAAAAAGCAAGTTTCCTTAATACAGTTGAAGTACTTGCTTTTACAGACATAAGTCATACAATGCATATAATACAAATAGGCATTTCAGGTATACTTGTTTGTGTATGAGTGTTTTAATAAAGTGAAATACTCAGAACAGTAATTTGTGACATAAATAGTATAAGCTGGCCTATTGCTTATTGGTGTAACTCTAGGGAGTATTACAAAAGAACTGGTCACAAATGTTTATTAGGTAAAATACAATATTGAGTAAAATATATTATGCAACAGTTATTTCAGATCTGCTTTGATAATGAACCCATCGCTATATCTGAAGTGTTAGTTTTATTAGATGGTTTTTTCTCCCCAGGTTTTAATTACAACAAGGACGGCTGCTGATAATTTTAGCACCCAGTATGTTTTAGATAGCAGTGGCCACATACTTTCTCAGAAACCTTCACATCTTGGTCAAGGTAAGAGAGAAGCCTTGTATACAAACATTCTTTACCTTTTCTGTCTTAATAGTTTGTTTAAAAAAAAAAGTTACTCCTTGAGTACAAATGTATTGCTTTGATAGATACATTTAACTTCCAAGTAAACATTCAGCCTTTACTCTAGCCACCAATTTCTGAAATATTTAGAATTGTTCTCAAAAGGAACTGTATAAGAGGCTGGACACCTTCATGGACTAGTTACTCTTCTTTAAAAACTAAGAGTGTTTATTTTACCAGTGCTGGATCACTGGTGTCATCTTTATATATGAAGGTTAATATTTTATTGAAACATATAAAACATAATGAGTTTGGTAATAATGGTAATAAGCCATACCCTCAAGAAATGATTAGATAGATAATTTAAAATATATTTGTTTATTTATGGAAAACTTCAAACATATGCCTAAGAAGTTACAGCACTTACCACTCAGTTTCAGTAATTTATCAACTCATTGCTACAGTTCTTTCATGTAATACCCTCACCCGTTTCTTCCTTTTCTGTATTATTTTGAAGCAAATACATGTATTAATTATTGTTTCTACTTGTAGTTATATAGTATTTTATATAATTTTATGTAATGTTATTACATTTTAATTGATATCTTACATTTTCTTTTTGTGTGTGTGTGTGTGGCATTTTTTTTTCTATACACTTGGTTCTCACAGTGCATTTTCATTTTTTATTTTATTTCCTGAGACAGGGTCTCACTCTGTCACACAGGCTGGACTGAAGTGGCATCATCTTAGTTCATTGCAATCTCTGCCTCACAGGCTCAAGTGATCCTCCCACCTCAGCCTCCTAAGTAGCTGGGACTACAGGTGCACACCACTACCAAATTTTTGTATTTTTTGTAGAGACAGAGTTTTGCTATTTTGCCCAGGCTGGTCTCAAACTCTTGAAGCCAAGCGATCCACCTGCCTTGGCCTCCCAGAGTACTGAGATTACAGATGTGAGCCACCACGTTCAGCTGATATCTTATGTTTTTAAGTTCCTCTAAAAACTATTTACTTATAAGGGTAAAAAAGATCTCTTTAGGCTTGAGTTTCACATATATCCTTCAATCTTTTTCTAATAATGTCTAGTAATGGGGTGATTAAGAGACAAAGTTATTACTTCTTTAGAGTCATGTTCAAAATAATTATTATATCTGAAAAGGGACTGGTGGGTTTTGTTGTTGTTGTTTATACTGCATATTTTCTGTGGTTTCTTCCTTCAGTTTTAATGTCAAATTATTGGGTTTGTTTTTTTCAAATGACTTCTGTCTTCATTTCATATATAAAATATAAATTTCTTACATTTTAATACTGGTACCAAATTCTTTCACTCTTTCTCTTATTTTGTAAATCTTTAGCTTAATTACCGATTACTTTTGCCCATTAGGAATTGATATTTTTGTTCCACATAAAGAAAAGAGTTAATAGAAACTCCTAAGACAAAGCATTTTTTTTCTCATTTATTCATTTAATGAAAATGAGCTCAAGTCTAACAGCTATTTTATTTGACAGACTAATACAAATATTACATATATTTTAATTAAAAATAATAGATTATAATGCTTTTATTATGTATCAAAGGTTAGGACAGAGAAAAGGCATTTTTAAAATATGGTTCCTCTCTAGAAATACTCTGACCCCAGTTCTTACGAGTTCAAATTAGGAAACCATTAGGAGATATTTGAGTGGCTATCCAGTAGAGTACTTTGAAGTAATCTAGTCGCCTTATAAGACTTAAAAGAATTTATTTTTATCTTAGTAACCAGTCTAATCTGGATGGCCAATGGCTTTGCATCACTCATACTTCTCATGCTTTTCTTTATTCATCTCCATGGGAACTATGAAATAGCAATCCTTAGATATGGAATCCATCTGATCTTTGCCCTTTTGCTGTTGATTTTCCTTTTCCTGCTGACCTCAGTCTTCTACCTTAAATAAGTGAGGTATGCATATTAAGGAATATCTGTCGTCAATAAATGAACTTTATTTTCTTCAGTATATTTCTTTTATCTCAAGAAACAAGATTAAATACTTAGAAGGTCAGTAGTTACAAAACTACTAATTGCTTTTCATAACTCAGTTTTTTCACCTAATTATAGTTGATTGGTTAGGAAAACAGCAGAAAATCAAAGTCTTAATTTTAAGTTGTTTTAGATGGACATTATATATATCTATAAACACTTTCAAAAGCCTTTTATATTTATATTGCCTTAGTGCTGATGGTTTTTGAGTGATTGAATCACATACTCACATTTCACCAGCTGTCATTTAGCTTCCATTTAAATATTTTCTGTGTAAGATAAAATTACAGTTCAACCATCCTAATTTATACCTGTACACGTAGGGTTCTTGGACTAATTTCTGCTGTGAAGTGAACATCCCTGCTTAGCATTTATGTTTCATATTATCCGATATAATGATATCATATGGGTGGCATAATTGTAGGTAAAGAAACAACTTAAAATTTTATTTAGGCAATGTAAAATTTCTTACCCCTTTAAACAACATATTTTATTATTATTTTGAGACAGAGTCTCACTCTGTTGCCCAGACTGGAGTGTAGTGGCGTGATCTCAGCTCACTGCAGCCTCCACCTCCCAGGTTCAAGCAATTCTTGTGCCTCCGTCTCCCTGGGATTGCAGGTGTGTGCCACCACGCCCAGCAAATTTTTTTTAGTAGAGACAGGGTTTTGCCATGTTGGTCGGGCTGTTCTCAAGTTCCTGACCTCAAGCAATCTGCCCGCCTCAGCCTCCCAAAGTGCTGGGATTATAAGCGTGAGCCACCGTACCCAGCCTATAAAACATATTTTAAAATGTTTAAAAATAGTTTATTAGAAATTCCAACTCTGGCTTTTCTAGGTGTAGATATTTGTTTTCTGAATTAATTTAGCCATTTAAAATGACTTACGTGTTTAACAGTATGTCACCTTGAGTTGCCCTTACCTACTGTTCACTTCCATTTTAAAGCATTTTTGTAAACTAAAAAGAAAAACAAATCTCTGTCTTTTAGATTATTGTACCAAGTACATGGAGTAAATTATTTGTGTTAGTCCTATCATTTTCTGTCATCACATCTATTCCCTTTACCCTGGGGAATCAGTATCAAGCTTTCTAAATTGATTTACCCTCCTGGACAGATTCTTTTAATACCTTTCAGTACTTCTGCCTTAGAAATTTCTCATATATCAAAAGTATATTTAAAGGGCTCTGATCAAGGTATTTTCTTTCCCCACCGTGTTACTAGAGTAGAACATCATGTTCTTTGTAAATTCCTACTGTGTGTGATTGTGCATGTATTAAAAGATCTTTTCATCTTAATTTAAGAATGGAACTTTTATTCATTAAATATTTTAAGAAAACATTCTGATGTATTAAAGCAACCATACCTTTACATTAGGAATATAAATAGCTGTCATTCTAATAAATGGCATACCATAGGGTCATATAAAAATATAACAGGGAGCATATTACAAGACTGCAGTTTAATTTTGGTGTTTGTAGGACATGCTAAAGTTAGAGAGCTGAATGATTTTCTTGTAAAACATGATAGTATAATGGGACCTCCTCCCTATTGGCCAATATTACTCGGTACTTTTAACGAAGCATATTTCTTGTTAGTTTTTCGGGTTTTTTTGTTTTTATGTTTTTGAGACAGGGTTCATTTGGAATCAGAAAAGAGTTTTCCATCAGTATGTTTTATTCAAACATATAATTCTCATTATTCTCAACTGGCTGAATGCAGTGGCTCACACTCCAGCACTCTGGGAGGCCGAGGTGGGCAGATGTTGAGGTCAGGAGTTTGAGATCAGCCTGTCTGACATAGTGAAACCTCGTCTCTACTAAAAATACAAAAAATTAGCTGGGCTTGGTGGCTGGCGCCTGTAATCCCAGCTACTCAGGAGGCTGAGGCAGGAGAATCACATGAGCCTGGGAGGCAGAGGTTGCAGTGAGCCAAGATTGTGCCATTGCACTCCAGCCTGGGCAACAAGAGCGAAACTCTGTCTCAAATAATAATAATAATTCTCAATTTAGTTTCACAGGATATTTTTAGGTGATGAAGCAATAATTTGTCAATGTACAGATTAGGTATAGTGTGGTCCTAATAGATAACATGTATTTAAAATTCAACAGGTATCTCTTTTTACTTTCATACACACATTTATATTTTGCCCTCTTGATTTCTGTCTAGTGCATGCCATTATATTTGTCTTCTAGGAACTTACATACTAATGGGGAACACAGATGAGTGAATAATGACAAAATGAAGCCACTGACTGCTTAGAGAGAGGTTAGCAAGTTTTTCAGAAAAGATGACATTTGAGTTTGAAGATGGTAGGAGTTTGAAGATGATAGGTAAGAAGACAATGGAGTATAACCTTTCAGCAAGAGAAAAATGATGGATACAGATTTCAAGAGACCATTGCTATCTGTGTAGCAATGGAGGAAAAGCATAATTTTTAAAATTTATATTAAACTGTGAAGAACTGTGTCACAGTTTAAATGAAGTTTAAATGAAGTAAGCCCAAGAGAAAGACTATCTCTTCCTAGAAAAGAAGTGCTTGGTGGCCATTTGCATCCCTGGGAGCAAGTTAACTGAGTCTGGAGGAATAGGTGGATAAAGGAGCAGTCCTTCTATAAATAAGGGATCTTTTAAGGTACTAGGAGAAACCAGCTGAACTTTTAATAGCCACTTGTGGGCTGACATGACTGATTGGAATATGGGATCCTCAAACAGGGCTAGTCCACTCCACACACTGAATCTCAGCAGGACTTTTGTTGAGTAAAAAGTGATGAAGAAAATTGGAACTGAGCTAGAGAAAGAAAGATCTTAAAGCCTTGCTAGGGAAAGAGACCTGATTCCATCTTCAAGACATTTGAAAACAGAGGTGAACTGAAACTAAAAGGTTCAACTCAGATAACTCCTAGTTAGATTGAAGAGATCTGTTCTTCACCCTACTTGCTTGGCAGGAAACAAAACACTTTTTCTGGGAGAAAATATTTTCTTCTTCAGTATCTATTGTTCTTTTATACACAAGTTTTGGCAAAAATAAAAATTTTGAGACACTTGAGGAAAGGAAAATGGGATCCATAATCAAGAGAAAAAACAGTGTAAACAAACTCACTGATAACCTAGATGTTTGAATTAACAGACAAAAACTTTTAAAAAAAAACTTACGTTAAAGAATTTAGAAGAAAAGATGGTCAAAATTGGTAAGAAGGTAGCAAATTTCAACGAAGAAATGGAAACTAAAGAACTAAATGGAAATTCTAGAATGAAAAAAGTACTGTGTCTAAAGAATTAATTGGATGGACTTATTGGAGTCAGGTCAATAAAAACGATATAGACAAAAGCACCGAAAGTAGAATGAAAAAAGAGCATCAGAGACCTGTGGCAACATTAAATGGTATAACACGTGACTGGAATCTCAGTAGAGAGAGAGAATGGGGCAGAATAGAATCTGAAATGAAAATATCTGAGAGCTGGGCATGGTGGCTCACACCTGTAATCCTAGCACTTTGGGAGGCCAAGGTAGGCAGATCACTTGAGGTCAGGAGTTTGACACCAGCCTGGCCAACATGGTTAAACCCTGTCTCTACTAAAAATACAAAAATTAGCCAATTTTTTGTATTTTGGCACATGCCTGTAATCCTGGCTACTTGGGTGGCTAAGGCAGGAGAATCTCTTGAATGCAGGAGTTGGAGGTTGCAGTAAGCCAAAATCATGCCACTGCACTGTAGCCTGGGCCACAGAGTAAGACTCTTTGTCTCCAAAAATAAATAAATTAATTAATTAAAAAGATTTAAAAAAAGGATTATGTCTGAGAATATTCCAAGATTTTTGAAAAGATGTAAAGTCACATACCAAAGACGGTAAACAGAACCAAGTGGAATAAAAATAAGCAGAACCATAGCTAACCACATCATAATTGAATTACTGAAAACCAGTAATGTGTTGGACAGGTCTGTTGTTAAGGCAGTATATTATACTTTAATTGGAAGTGTTTTTCTTTTTTTAGAGATTCATAAAAATATAGTACTGTTTACAGCTTTCAGGAAATATTAAGAGCAGCCAGAGAAGAAAATAACATTGAATTCAGAGGAGCAACAAAAATAATGACAGCTGATTTCCCATCAGAAACATATAACCCCCCCAATGACATCTTTTAAATATTTAAAAAATTTTTGGCCAGGGACAGTGGCTCATGCCTGTAATCCCAGCACTTTGGGAGGCTGAGGCAGGCGGATCACCTGAGTCAGGAGTTCGAGACCAGCCTGACCAACATGATGAAACCCCATCTCTACTGAAAATACAAAAATCTGCTGGGTGTGGTAGTGCATACTTGTAATCCCAGCTACTTGGGAGGCTGAGGCAGGAGAATCACTTGAACCCAAGGAGGCCGAGGTTGGAGTGAGCTGAGATTGTGCCTTTGTACTCTAGCTGCTTGGGTGACAGAATGAGACTCTGTCTCAAAAAAAAAAAAATTTTTTTTTCAATTTAGACTTCTATAACCAGTAAAAATGCCCTTTAAAGAATGAAGACAAAAAGAAGGTAATTTCATACAAATAAAACAGAGAGAATCTGACTCCATGCACAATAAGAAATACTAACGAGAGTTTTTAAGCTGAACGAAAATGGTTCTACACGGCAACCTGAATCTGCAAGAAGGAAAGAAAAGCACTAGAAAATGTGTGGAAAAAAATGGAAAGACAGAGTATTTAAAAAAATTATTTTACTAAAACAAAATCAGCATACTGTGGAGTTTATAACAGAAAAGTAAAATGCATGACAAAAACTTTAGAAAAGGTAAGAGTAAATGAGGTATCCTGTTATAAAGTTGTGAATATATGTTATATGCTCTAGAATAACCACTAAAAGTAATACAGAGTTATTTAGCTAAAAAGCCAATAAAACGAAGTACTAAGAATGATGTGGCGGAGTTCAGTGTGAGGATTTAAAGTAGTAGAAGCAGTAGATTTAGCTTAGAAAATGGTAGCATAGATGTTAGATTATGAAGGGCCTTTTGTATCATACCAGGTAGTTTGTACCTTACCATTGTAAGCCATTGGAATGTATTTTAGGCAGAAGGTTGATAACGGTGTTATTTACAAAATTAACTAGTAGGATTGATATTATGTTATTTACAAGATTAACTGGTAATTTCTACTACAAATTTTGTCTTACTGTAAGAGATACTATCTTGAACTACTGGGGTTTGAGGGGTGAGAAAGGACTTTACATAAATTTGAGAGGGACTTTTAAGATAGAATAAGATAGACCTATAAGACTTACGCAATATTGCAGTAAGAAGTAGAGGGAAGAATCAATTCAGTCTGTAGTATCTGCCTTTGGAAACTGTTGGATGTTGATGTTACATGAAAAAAAAAAGGTTAGGCGTAGTATCAGACCCAAGGAAGAAGATAATGAGTTCCGGCGTGAGTGTGGTTGATTTCAGATACCTTGAGCATAACCAGGTGAGATATTGAGTGAGCATCTGTCTATAAAACTTAAAAGAGGCCAGGTGGGGTAGCTCAAGCCTATAATCCCAACACCTTGGCAGGCCAAGGTGGGTAGATTTCAAGGTCAAGAGTTCAAGACCAGCCTGGCCAATATGGTGAAACCCCTGTCTGTACTAAAAATACAAAACCCCTGTCTCTACAAAAAAATACAAAAATCTACTAAAAATACAAAAGTGGCGCATGCCTGTAGTCCCAGCTTGGGAGGCTGAGGCAGAAGAATTGCTTGAACCAGGGAGGTGGAGGTTGCAGTGAGCCGAGATCGCGCCACTGCACTCCATCCTGGCAACAGAGCCAGACTCTGTCTCAAAACAGCAACAACAACAACAACAAAAAAAACTTTAAAAAGTAGTGTAGGTCTTAATCAATTCTAAGATGCACATTTTGTCACATTTGACATCCAGAGAACAGATTGTGGCTTACAATTAATGGCCTCCCAAAATCCTTTTTGGAAAGACAGCAATTTTGGATGCTCTTACTGTTGTATCAGTTGAGTTTTGTGCAATATTGATAGCTCATGTGTTGACTGAAGGAATAAACATCTTCATATTTTATTGGCAACAAATGCTTTATGACACTTAAAAAGGGAAATAATCACAAGTAAATGAAGTGAAGCTGTGTTAAATGCCAAAGGATTGCTGTCATATGCAAAGCATTGAAATTGATGGCACCAGAAGAAATTGCCGTATTTATGGAGGTAAAGAAATTTCAAAGCAGTGAGAGGGTGATGTGGCCATTTCATGTGTTGCCCAGGACTGATGTTAAGGCAGTGTATCATAGTTTAATTGGAAGTAGTTTTTTTGTGTGTTTTTTTTTGGTTTTTTTTTTTAGAGATTCACAAAAGTGCGAGTGCTGCTTACAGCTTCTGTGAAAAGAATCATTGGCATACAGGTAGTAGCTGAAGACATGAGAATGGAGGAAACATCTAGGGAAAACAAAGAATGAAGTGAGGTCTCTGTGAATAGGATCTGGTATGGATTCTGGTGTGTATGTGTTTTCCGTTTAGCAGTGGAGGCAGAATGCATTCCTGCTCTGATTGCTAAATGCATGTACTTCTTGATCTGCATCAGCTTCTGCTCCAAAATCTGGCAGTGACCTGTTTACTTTCTTAAGGCAAAGAATAGTAGCACCAAAGTGTTACTAGTGAGAAATACCATGGTGTTCCAAGGAATTTAATCCTGCCTTTGGAAGTGATGTATGCAGTTAAGCCAAGGAAGTGCTCTACATAAAAATAGAGGAAGACCTTCCCCCCCCCACCCCACCCCCGCCAAATCATTAGTAATGTTATATGCTGACAAGGACCCAAACAAGAAAAAAGCAGGAAAATATCAAGTGTGAGCAAAATAGGAATATTGCCCTTCCTTTAGTCTTTTTCCACAAAGATCTTTTCCCTCCAATCTTGTTTTATTTTTTATAGTAAATTTCCTTTCAAAAATGATAAGTACTATGTGTCTTCCATAAATAAATAAATAATTCAGACAAATACAAACTTTATTTTTATTACTTTCTCTTATTTTCTTTCTTCAATATATTCATTTAAGACTTTTTTTTGTTAAATGCCTACAGATTATTGGTCATTATTTAAGGTGCTAGGGATATAATGGTAAACATGGTAGTCCTTTGCTCTCTTACTTGTATCCTAAGAGGGGAGGCAGACAAAAGTTTTTTCAACTAGTGACATTTTCTAAAAAGAAAGGTAACATAGTTTTCTTCTACACTGAAACAGTTCCAGTGTAGAAGCAGCAGCCTTGGATAGGGCATTTAGGGATGGATTTTCAAAAGATATACTCAAGCTGAGATGTGAAGGAGTTAGCTATGGCAAGGTTGTTGGAAGAACATGTACAAAGGGTCTGTGGTGGAAACAAGTCTGACGTGCTGTAGGAACAGAAGAAAGGACATTGGTAGGAAAGAAGATAGCCATGGACCAGGTTATATAGGATCATGTAAGCTTTATATCTCTTAATTCCCACCCCTTTTCTCCAGTTAACTAGTGTTACTGATATGGTTTGACTCTGTGTCCCCACCCAAATATCATCTCGAATTGTAATCCCCATATGTTGAGGGAGGGACCTGTAATCCCCACTTGTCAAGAGAAGGTGGCGATTGGATCATGAGGGTGGTTTCTCCCATGCTGTTCTCAGGAATAGTGAGTTCTCAGGAGATCTGATGGTTTTGTAAGTGTTTGACAGCCCTTCCTTCATACACTCATACTCTCTCCTGCCACCTTGTGAAGAAGGTGCCTGCTTCTCCTTCTGCCATGAATGTAAATTTCCTGAGGCCTCCCCAGCCACGTGGAGCTGTGAGTCTAAACTTTGTTTACAGATTACGCAGTCTGGGTTAGTATCTTTATAGCAGTGTGAGAACCAAGGGACTAATACTGATAATAGGTTAATAATAGTTTATAACATTGAGTTACAAGCTATTGTTAGGCCTTCTCTTACATTATATCTCTTTCTTTTCATGAATCCTTATTTAAGTTATATTGCAAAGTGCACCCACATTAGGATCTTCTGTTTACAGTCAAGCTTTTAAGATGCTTTGCTCACCACATTTATTTTCTCATTGTGTCATCATAAAATGTCTTTTTTTCCCCCTTAGAAACAGGGTCTTGCTCTGCCACCCAAGCTTGAGTGCAGTGGCACAATCGTAGCTCACTGCAGCCTTGAACTCCTGGGCTCACAGAATACTCTTCACCTCAGCCTCCCATGACACGATGGCATGTACTACCATGCCAGGCTAATTTTTTATTTTTTAAAGATGGGGTCTCACTTTGTTGCCCAGACTGGTCTCTACTTCCTGGGCTCAAGCCATCCCTACTGCCTAAGGCTCCCAAGTAGGTAGGATTATAGGTGCACTCACCACACCTGGAGAAATCTCTATTTTGTTATTATTGTCATTTGGTTAGAGTTAATCTTCCATTATTTTCATCAGATACATTTGGATGATATGCTTCTGGATCTTTGCAAGTCCAAAAATGTCTTTATTTTGCCCTATACCTGAGTGTCAGTTTCTTAATTTATTCTTAATAGTTTCTAAATTGTTTGTCTTCTAGTGTTATAGGTAAGAAATTTGATGTTAGTCTTTTCTTGTAAGAAACTTGTTCTTTCTGTATGAGAGTTTGTAAAATTCTTTTCTTGTCCTCAAAATTTAGAATTTCCAGTAGAATGTAGTTTTTTTTCTTAAGATATTCCTTCTTATAATGAAGTAAGCTCTTGAAATCTGCACTCAAGCCTTTAACTCCAGAAAGTTTTCTTCTATTATTTATTTAACTACATCTCCATTTGTTTCTTTTTCTCCTTTTAGAACTTTAAAACTACTAGTAATTTCTTTTTCTCCTCTTGGAACTTTAAAACTACATAAAATTTTACACTAGGGTTTCAAAGTCTTACATGTTCTTTATGATTACCATTTTCTTTTTGTTTTTGCCCTATGTTATAAGCAGTAGGACAAAGATTGACCTATTGCAGCAACTTTAGCCTTTTTGACTGATTCACGGTAATAAATATATTTTACATAGCAACCCATTTCACACATAGCTAATCAAAACAATGTCAGAGTTATGACATATTTATTCTAACTATAGGTGATGCACTCTGTTTTATCTTTTTATTCTATTTTATTTAAAAGGAAAAATGATAGTCATTGTTAAATCCTAAATCAATGGTTCTCAACTAGGACAACTTTGTTTCCCAGGGAACATTTGGCAGTATCTGGAGATACTTGATTGTCACAACTAGGGAGGATGCTACTGGCATCTAGTGGGTAAGAGGCCAGAGATGCTGCTAAACATTCTACAATGCTCAGGACGGTCCCCTGCAACAAATTATCTGGCCAAATGTCAGTGCTACCAAGGTTGAGAAACACTACACTACACATTTATTTCATTACTCCTCAGTGTAATGATTCTCTACTCTGACTGTACATTCACAAGAATCACCTGGGAAGATTGATTTCATAACTCTGAGATTAACTGGTGACTAGAAGTTTTAAAATGCTTAAAATGTTTCATTCTTCAGTATTTTAAAAATATGGATCTATTGTATATGGCTATGACAAACATTCAGTCCTAATTTTATATGGCAGTGGTTTTTTTTTGAGTAAAAGCCAGTGGTTAACCTGATAGTACAGCAGTATAATTTTTACACCTTTGTTCAGCTTTTCAGTTAAATTAATTTATAAGTTAAAAAATTCTTTTGTTAGATTATCCTGTGTTTTCAAATGTTGTTGAAAATGAGGTAAATTAAACTAGGTTACTAGATATTATTTCATGCAAGAATTTCTAGTGACGTAAGGTTATTACATATACTGTGTAATCTTATATCTCCCGTAAATTGTAAAGTCCAGAGTAGGCACCATTCCCAGGTAGTTTGAGCACCAGCAGATTTCTTATGATACTGCATTCTTGTAAGCCCATGTTTCTCCACAGTGATAGAAGTAAGAGTATGCTTGTTTAGACCACATAGAAGAGGTCATACTGCATAGTTCAGTCTTGTTACAAATAGTAAAGTCTAGCACAGAATCAGAATAGTTTGCAAAGTTGGACCTTTGGGTTTCTAGAATTGGAGGAGGAGGCTTTCAGTTATAGAAGGGGTTCATTACAAATTGTATATGGATTTGAAGATCTGTGAAGTTCCTTCCAAATCTAAATATGTTTTTCTCTTCTCTGCCAATAGGTACAACTGTAACTGCTTTAAGATTATTTAAGAATCTACCTGTAAGAAAGCAGTTTTACTCAACTACTAAAAAATGTAAAGATGAAATAAAAAAGATCCAAGATCTCCTCATGAGCTATGGTGCCCTTAAACCTGACTTAAGGATTGTTTTTGTACATAACAAGGTAAGCATTATTTTATTTTTATAAGTTTTTTGGTATATGATATAATAAAAAAAACAATGTTTATTTTCTAAATCAGTTAGATATGGGCTATGACTAAATGTTTGTGTGCCCTCACAAAATTATTTGTTGAAAACCTAATCACCATGTGATGTTTTCAGGGCATGGGGCCTTTGGGGAGTGAAATTCATGCCCTTAAAATAAAGGAGACCTGAGAGGGCTGTCTGTCTTCTGCCATGTGAGGAGGCCACTACATAGTCAGAGGCATCATCTATGAACCAGAAAGTGGGACCTTACTAGACACCAAGTCATCTGGTACCTTGATCTTGGACTTTTGAGCCTCCTAAATGTTGAGGAATAAATTCCTATTGTTTATAAGCTACCCAGTTTATGATATTTTGCTATAGCAGCCCAAAGACAATATGTAAAGAGTCTTTTTTTCAAAACGTTAGTCCACATTTGTCCAGTTTTATCTTTATTACATAAAGAGTGTCTTTAATTTGTTGCCCAATATCTATATGAAATATAATTAAACCTTTCATTTGTTAATCTCTAAAATCAGGGATTCCCCCAACAGACTTTTTCATCTAAGAAATAGCTTGAGTGCTTACTTTTATCAGATGGTATGATCTGGAAATATGAAAGTGAATAAGATGGATTCTTTTCCTTTAAAGACTTCACAATTTAGTGACATTTTTCACCTTCTAAACTGTTCATTCTTTGGAAGAGTGTGTGTGTCAGGAGGATACAAGTGTAATTTTGTTACATAGATACGCTGTGTAGTGGTGAAGTCAGAGCTTTTAGTATATCCATCACCAGAATAACACACATTTTACCTTTTAAATAGTTTGTCATCATCCAGCCTCCTCCCTCTCTAACCCTTCTGAGTCTCCATTGTCTGTCATTCCACATTCCACACTCTATGTTCATACATATGGTTTAGCTTTTACTTTTAAGTGAAAACATGCAGTATTTGTCTTTTTCTGAGTTTCACTTAAGATAATCACTTCCAGTTCCATTGTTGTTGCTGCAAGAGACGTGATTTCATTCTTTTTTATGGTTGAATAGTATTCCACCATGTATACATACACATTTTCTTCATCCAGTTATACATTGATAGCACTTAAGTTGGTTCTATAAATTTGCTGTTGTGAATAATGCTGTGATAAACATATGAGTGCAGGTGTCCTTCTGGTATAATGATTTCCTTTGGGTAGGTACCTAGTAGGGAGATTACTTGGTCAAATTGTAGTTCTATTTTTAGTTCTTTTAGAAATCTCTGTACTGTTTTCCATAGAGGTTATATTAATTTACATTCCCATCAGCAGTGAGTAAATGTTCCCTTTTCTCTGCATCCTCACCAACATCTGTTATTTTCATCTTTTTAATCATTGTCATTCTGACTAAGGTGAGATGATGTCTCATTGTGGTTTAATTTGCATTTTTCTGGTGATTAGTGGTGTTGAGCATTTTTTCATGCACTTGCTGGCCATTTGTCTTCTTTTGAGGAATGTCAGTTCATGTCCTTTGCCCACTTTTTAATGGGATTTTTTGTTTTTTTGTTTTTGTTTTTAATTTTTTGAGCTCTTTATACATTCCGGTTGTTATCTCTGTTGGATACATAGTTTGCAAATATTTTCTTCTATTCTGTAGGCCATCTGTTCACTCTGTTGATTATTTCTTTTGCTGTGCAGAAGCTTTTGAATTTAAGGGAAACTCTACCTCCTTTCTTTCCATTTTTTGAAGTGGGGCTGATAAGAGAAGGTAATCATCTTGTTGCTTGATGAATCTTAAAGGAAAGGTTTATATGTTTTCTAATTATTCTGTTTATCTGATGAAATTTCACATGGGTATGTTGCAGGAAAGCGAACTACACAGCAATGTGGAAACCTGATGTGGAATAGGGAATTAACATTTATTGAGGGCCGACACAATGCCAGGACCTGTGCTAGGTGCATTTAGTTTTCTCTTCTCACAGCAACAACCAAGTGACGTAGGGATTGTATCCGTTTTGCAGTTGTCCTCTGAATGGAATTCAGATGGGTTTAATACTTTACTCATTGTTATGCAACTAGTAAATTGAGATGGGATTTGAAACTTAACATGCCTTCAGAGTGCTTTACATGCTACTGTGTTCTCTTCCTTTTTCTTTCTTTTTTTTAACTGAGAGGGTCTCATTCTGTCACCCAGGCTGGAGTGCCATAGCACGAACACAGCTCACTGAAGCCTTAGACTCCAGCAGTCCCTTCCACCTCAGCCTCCAGAGTAGCTGGGGCTACACGTGAATACCACCATGCCTGGCTCATTTTTAATTTCTTTTGTAGAGATCCGGTGAGGTCTCCCTATGTTGCCTGGGCTGGTCTCAAACTTATGAGCTTTCAAGCAGTACACCTTCCGCGGCCTTCCAAAGTGCTGGGATTACAGGCGTGCACTCCTATGCCTGATCTTTTTTCCTATTTTAATACTACTTTATATAGTTCTTTCCCAGGTTTCAGAACAGTTACAATAACTTTGTGAGCTAGAAAGCATTATCTCTGTTTATATGGGGGAACTTAAAGCTCAGAGCAATTAAAGGAATTGTTTTATATATTATGGTAATAATGCTGAGGTCAGAACCCTTTTTGATTCAGTTTTCTTGTTGTCGGGAAGATTATTAAAGCCATGGTAGAATGTTTTTGATCAAAATCTTTGATCACTTAAAGAAAAAAATTAAGAATAGCAACCTATTCCTGCTGGCATGGAGCTCAACCAGATAATACCTTGATCCCTTCCAGCTCTACCATGCTATGATTCCTCAGGATGTTGATGGATGGAAGCTCATCCTACTAATAAAAATAACCCTATGGCCTCTGGATCCCGAGGATATTTAGTAATAATTTTGTTTGTCCCCAAATTAATAAAAGACCAACATCAGAGAAAACATAATAATTAGGAAGAAAAAACAGATGAAAGAGGTAACATATAAAGAGAAATAGGAATTACATATTTGTAAAAGAAAAGTGAGTACAAGAGAAATCTTTCGAGTAAGAAAATATAATAAGTGAAGGCCAGGTCTGGTGTCTCATGGCTGTAATTCCAGCACTTTGGGAGGCCTAGGCCGGTGGATCATTGAGGTTAGGAGTTTGAGACCAGCCTGGCCGACGTGGTGAAACCCCGTCTCTACTAAAAATATAAAAATTAGACGGGCTTGGTGGCAGCTGCCTGTAATCCCAGCTACTCAGGAGGCTGAGGCAGGAGAATTGCTTGAACCTGGGAGGTGGAGGTTGCAGTGAGCCGAGATTGCACCACTGCACTCTAGCCTGGGCGACAGAGTGAGACTCCATCTCCAAAAATAAATAAATAATAATAGGTGATAACAAGATTATTACCTCACATGATAAAAATGAATATATTAGAAATATTTGAAATTACATGAGAGTTCTTACTCATTTTAAGTCAAATATATGTCTTCTAAGGTTTTTTGGGAGGTTTATATCATTTTCCTAACCAATGTAAGATTATCAATGTAGGTATTTTTTTTTAGAAATCGGAAAGCAGGGGCCTCGGCCTCCGCCCACCTGCACACCACCCTGTGTGAGGGGGCAGAGGCGGGAGAGGTGGGGTGGAGGTGTTGGCGCTGCCACGTCTGGGCCGCGGTTCCCAGCTGTGGCGCGGGAGGTAGAGGAGGTGGGGCTGGCGCTGAAGCTGGATCCCTGTTCGGTGCTTTGCACCCTGGTCAGGGAAAGTCTGACGCACCAGGGTAGGAGCACGGACTGCGGGGTCTAGGAACCTTACTCGAAAGATGAAACCTGATGAAACTCCTATGTTTGACCCAAGACCACTCAAAATAATGAACTGGAGTCAAAATACAGCTACATTTTCTTCAGCTGTTTTCCCAGCATCCTGGAGAAGGCTTGGTTTTGAGGCCTCTTTGTACTGCTGACTTAGAAATTTTTTTTTTTAAGGTATTGGGTCAGCTGACAGAGACTGGAGTTGCCAGCCCTGAACAATTTATGAAATCTTTTGAGCATATGAGGAAATCTGGATATTATTATGCTACAGTTGCAGAAGATGTGACTCTAGGACAGACTGTTGCTACAGCAACTCTGATAATAAAACATAAATTCATCCATTCCTGTGCTAAGGGAGGAAGAATAGGAGATGTTGTCCTTACTGATGAATGCAGAGGGAAGCAGCTTGGTAAATTGTTATTATCAGCCCTTTGCTAAGCAAGAAACTGAACTGTTAAAAGATTACCCTTGAATGTCTACCGGAGAATGTTGGTTTCTATAAAAAGTTCAGATGTACTGTATGTGAAGAAAACTGCATGTGTCAGAGGTTTCTAAAGTAAAATTCTTATAATTGTCAAAGGAGGTAATGCTACAAGGCCACACTCTTCCTATTTTGTTGCTGCAGCCAAGTGACCTCCATAAATATTGGATTGAAAAAATATTGTAATACTACAAATAGAATGACATTTACAAAATTACTTTGGGCTGGTAGGACATGCTGTGAATTTAGATTACAAATGAATATTATAAAAGGGATGATTTTTAACCAAAGGCATCTATTTTTAAATTGAATATTTTCTTGCATTGTATTTTTCTACGAGTTTGTCTTCATTTCTGAGTGGTAGTCAAGAGTATAAGTAATAAGGAGTCAGATGTCTGCTGACTGTGTTGCTCATTTTTAAAAAATGTATGTATTGAATAAAGGCTGTTTCTTATCAAATGCATGAAATTAAATATTTTTGTTTCAGAGAAACATCTCAATACACTTGGGGGTATATCGTTTCCCACATACTAAGTCAGGCTGGATAAACTAGTTGTTAAACATAGTGTAGTCCAACATTCGGTGATCCCAGTACAGGCAAACAAACTGGTCAGCCTTTTAAAGAAGTAGAAGAAATAAAAATTATTTGACAAGATTAAAAATAAAACAATTTAAATGTCTTACTAAAAGTTTATATAGGTCTATGTAGATACCACTTGTCTTATCTGTGAATTATAATTATTCATTTGTTAAAAACACCTAAGAGCAATTATAGTGGGACATCAAAGGTACTTTTTAAACAGTGAATTAACAAACCTCAGCATATGTTTCTACCCTGATTTTTTCTTTTCTTGGATATCTGAAGCCTCTCTTCTGAGTAAGTTTTTTCAAAAATGGAGTATCACGAAATTGAGTGAAATACAGTACTTAAAAATATATTGTACTGGATTTGTCAAATTCATAAAATATTGATGGAAGCTTTACTTTTTAATGTGGCACTATTCTGGTCATTATCCTGTTTTGTTTTGTTTTTTTCTAGTTACTTATTTTTTAAAGTTAAAGAATTAAATAATGGTTCTAATCTTTTGCATTCCATGTTATGTTAAACCTGCTTATATGATGAGTAGTCTTCTGTGAGAAAAAAAGAAATTGAAAAGGAGTATTTATAGTGTACTACATGTTATTATTTTTGGAGGACACTGTATCAGAACTTATATTTAGCAAACACAAGTTCCTCTATAGCCTTCAGTAATTTCAGATGCAGTTTAAATCCTGGAGAGTATGCTGAGAGTATTATATGGTGTGAAAGTAATACAAAGTTATCAAAAGTCTTTTTGTAAAATTAAGTATTACCTATTATTATACATTGAAATCATGGACTGACTTAGAACAAGCTGTCTGTGTTCAAGCTTTTTTCTCATAGATTTTTTAAAATGTTTATATATTTTTTAATAGTGCTGTTGCACCTTTAAAATGTTAAAATATATTGTTAAACCTCCCAAAAAAGCATTGACATTATAAACCTCTTTGAACATGGAGTCCTACTTTGCTCTTAGCCTTTTTCTTTTAAACATGCCTGCTTTCATCATTCTTTATGTACTTTTGTAAATAATTTTTTTGTCCGCTTAAAATTTAAACAGGACAATATTATTGTCTTTATTTTTTTTCTGCATTGGAAACAATCATATTGCACATAATATGAAAAGTACTATTGCTATTTTGATAACTTGGATTAGATAGTGTTCCTTCTTTTTATGAAGGTTTAACCTGCCAAGACATTCTTTGAATACTGATAGTGTTGATGTTCTTGCCAGTATGGTTATGTTAGAAAGAGGTATTTTTCTTCTTTCATCACCATGTTCCTTGAAAGCGTAGTGAATAATGAGACAGCGAAAGGGAAATAATTTACAAGTGGATTCAGTGAGTTTATTTAAAGTAGATATAATTTGGAGAATTGCTAGAGCCATTCCTCAGATGAGCACTACAGTTTTAAGCTTTAGTTGTGAGAACTGAATCCCTGTGAGGTTCTATCATAAATATTTTTATTTATAAAGTAGTTATTTTGCAGAATTAACAGTTTTTCTCAATATGGTAATACCTGAAACCAATTTAGGTTCAGGTATTATCTTAGCTATTTCATATGACCAAGCTTAATTTCATAGACCACTAGTTCAGAACATGTGAAATGTATGATTTCAAATAAGGGTTACTCCTATATACATTTTAATTGCTGATTTGGGTGTATACTTGTTTTTCCAAAAATATTATTTGTGGTTTTAAAAATTGTTTTGATTGAATTTTGTTTTGATAATTAGAGGCCCACTGGTACTGCAAAAACTGAATTGGATGTCATTGATATAAGAAGGTTTTAACTGCTGTGAAAGAGAGACATGAATTAAAGAATGTTTTCCTTCCTATTCCCACTTCCATATCACATGAGTATTAAGGCTTATTGAGGTGGTATTTTTTCTGTGTTTTTCTTGTTGTTTGTTTGTTTGTTTTGAGGTCTGGAATAATGATGTCAGCTCTGAAGGGTTGAATATCTCTGAATTCAGTTAATCTGGGAAGAGGCAGGGCGTTAACCGGGAACAGAGACCCAGAAAACTGGCCATGGAGATTTGGTAGTGGTGGCTGAAGATTTGGATTATAAGATGAAGATAAATAAGTGATGCCCTATAGTATATATCCCCTACATTCATGATATTCTCCATGGTCATTTTTTCTTTCTCTGCCTTTTACTCGAATCATCTTGAGTGTCCCAAGTTTGTTTCAGCTGTGCTATGGGGAATCAAGGAAAAGTCTTTTGCCATGATTGGACCAATGTTAAGGGTCAGCTTCCCTCCCCCAATTCCAGCCAAGCTTGTGGAGTCAGTATAATCAGAGAGAGGCTCCAATTTAGGAGTGTGGCTCAAATGCCCCTTCCTTAGGAAGAAATTATTCCAGTGCCAATCTGAAGAGTTTAGGTGTGTTTTGTTTTTGTTTTTGTTTCTTTTTAAATTAAAGAAGGTGGAATCTTTTCAGATATATTTTAAGATTAGCTTGGGGCTGATTATCAATATGGTTTTGTTTGGGGTCTTTTTTTTTGCTACTTACATGTTAATAATGACAAAATTTATTAAATAGTTTTCATGTTTTCTTCTTTTTTTTAAGGATTCTTTTACTTTTCACCTAAATTCTGTGAAATATGGAAAAGATGAACGACATAGAAGTCAAATTTTAGTGTAGTTTCATGTTTGTAAGCACTATTAGGAGTCTCGGAATCTTCCATTATCTCTCAATACGACATTATTCCTCAACTGCTCCCATTGTGTTTTCCACATACTTCTGTTATGTCATTTTGCTTTAGTGGCAGTGATTTGCATTCTTTCTTTCTTATTTGACAGCCTTTCTGGGAGGGAGGGCTGCATCTAATTCATCTATATTGACCTTATTACTAAGTGCATAGTACAGGATGGAATATTAAATGAATTAGGCAGTGCTAAAGCCAATAGTAAGTGAAACACTAGTTTTAAACACTCTGGCCTCTCTCAGACCTTTTTCATAATATTTATTAATAAAATTCATTCTTTGCCGGGTGCAGTGGCTCATGGCTGTAATCCCAGCACTTTGGGAGGCTGAGGCGGGTAGATCACCTGAGGTCAGGAGTTCGAGACCAGCCTGGCAAACATGGTGAAACCCCTTCTCTTAAAGATAAATAAATAAAATTCATTCTTTTGAATTCCCTGGTGACCTCTTATGTATTTAGAGAGTATATTTTCACTTATATTCATATATACAATTCTAGTCCATTGTCCTTCCTAGAAGCTAAGTCACTGATACATCTTCTTTAGAACTATAAAGGAAACATATAAAGACTGCATGGATGGTGCAGTTGGGGGAGAACATTGATGGACAGTCTCTAAGAGCTATCAATTTAATGGATTTTGTTGCTTTTAACAGTTAAATTGAACCACATAATTGTTCCTTTTCTTATTCTCTAACCAAATACATTTTATGTGCTGCTTATTAATCCTAACACACATTTCTCTATTCCAATACGGTAGATTTCTCTTCCAAACAATAATACACAGGGAATCGTGCACAAATCTAGCTTTTTGAGATTAGGCCAGTGAAAGTCAATGACATGATCTCTAAGGCCTTTTTTAACTCTAAAACTCTTTGATTTTTAAGGATGTTTACATATGTATAACTTGAGTACTTCATTTCTTTCTTACAAAATTGGAATTTCACATTTCTGTTACCTGGTTCTACCGAGTTCATATATCAAATAGTAAAATAATAGAAGGTAGGAGGTACTACAATAAACATGGTTATGCAGATCTCTTTGACATACTGACTTTTGACCTAAATGCCCATCAAATGATGAATGGAGAAAGAAAATGTGATGTGTATATTCTATACATAACAGAATGCCATTTAGCCGTATAACAGAATGAAATCCTGTAATTTGCAGCAATATGGATGATCTTGGAGGACATTATGTTAAGTGAAATGAGCCAGGCACAGAGAGACAAATACCACATTATCTCACTTATATGTGGAATCTTAAAAAGTTGATTTCATAGAAGTAGAGACCAGAATAGTTGTTACCAGAAGCTGGGGAGTGGAGGGAGAAGGAGGAAAGCTGGAGGGGTTGGTGCATGGGGATAAAGTTATACTTAGGAAGATTAAGTTATTAATATTCTGTCACTCTGTAGGGACTATATATAAATAACAATGTATTATGTAGTTCAAGATAGGAAGAGGAGCTTTTGAATGTTGTCATCACAAAGAAATGAGAAATGTTTGAAATGATAGGGCAGTTGCCCCGATTTGATCATTGTACTATGTATACATGCATGAAAACATCACATTCTACATCATAAATGTGTGTAATTATTGTGTATCAATTATAAATTTAAAATCAAAAATGTTTTAAAGACTGGATTACAGAGTTTACTGGTAAACAGTTCAATTCACTGTAATAAAGCATTTCTCAGTATATCTCTGAAGAAACATTCTCAGATTTAGCTTTTTAACCTGTATATGTAAACTCTTCACAATGTCACAATGGTAAAAGTTAAAAATCATTCTGTAGATGAAAAAAACTAGATTATAGAGTTTACTGGTAAACAAGTTCACTGTAATAAATAAACTCACAATGCATCTCTGAAGAAACATGCCCAAACTTAGCTTTTCAACCTGTGTATGTAAACTCTGCTATAAGTTGGAATGGTCAAAACCATGGTTAAAAAGCATGTTCTAAACACTTGATTACAGAGTTCACTGATTGGTAAACAGTTCGATTCACTGTAATAAAGCAGCTTAAATTGCATCTCAAAATTGCAGCTCAAAAGCTGGAAAAAAAAGAGGACATAGAAGGGATCCTTAGGTCTTTAAATCTAAAAAGACCACTGAAAATCTTTTTTGTCCTGCCTCAAATCTTTTAGCAAATAGTGTTTTTAATCCTGTCCACCTCCCCTTTTATCTTTATGTGACTCCCCTTTTATCTTGATGTGAGTTTGAGTGGATTGCCCAGTGACTTAAACATTGAATATAGTAGAAGATGAACTACAGTTCACATATCTTAATTTTTAAAGCAGCATTCATCCTCTCTTATTGTAGCTTCCTCACACCAGTTAGAGTATTGAGTAGGCGCTTCAGAAGGGTTGATGACTTGCACTCTGAAGGAGCTTAGGATGGAAATGAGATAAGATGTGAAAGTGTATAAACGTAACATAAATATATCGTAGACCTTGTCATTGCCCAAAACTGCACTTACTCCGTAATTTCAGTGTTATGTGTTCCTTCTGTAATCACTACCTCTTGTCTCTCCATCTTACTCTCTTCAGCAATCCTTAGACTCTGTTGAACCAATGATCTGTTGGCCCTGCTGCCTCTTAACTGTTTCTTGTCCACTAGTGTCCCTGGTTCTCGCCTTGCCCTGCTTAAATTTTGTGGTCCATCATTATCATTCTTCTCTAGGGCACTCTGTCAGTTCTCTTGGTCCTTTCTCACTTAATTGTACTTATTTGACTAACCAAATCCTGATTAAATCCATCTCGTCATCATTTTGGTACCCGAGCCAGTATGTAGGGGAAGACAACACACACCCATGCTGAATAGTGCCTCTGTAAATTCGTGAGCACTAATGTTCATGTTGTCAGACAGTCATACTCCTGTTTTTCCAGTTAGCAAACCAGAAGCCTTAGGGTTGTTCTTCGCTACCGATTCTCTCAGACTCTACCCTGATTCCAGAGTAAATTCCGTAGATCTACCTTTAAAATACACCTGGAATCTAATGACTTTTCACCATGTCTGTGACTACCACTGTGATCCAAGCCACCATTATCTATCACCTGGATTTTGTAATAGTATCCTAATTGACTCTCCCTGCTTGCTTCTTGCAGTCTTCAGTGTATTTTCAGCTCTGTAAAAATGTGAGTCAAATCATATAACTCCTGTTTAATTAGTTCCCATCTCATTCAGAGTAAAATCAAGGCCTTTGTAAGCGGCTATGAATTCTCTATTAGGGTCAGTAAATTTTTTTCAGATGGAAATATTTTAGGGTTTTCAGGACCATATAGTTTCTCTTACAGTTATTCAGCTCTGTGAATGCAGCCATAGACAATAATACCTTATTTACAAAAACAGGAGGCCCCTGGGCTGTAGTTTGCTGACCTCTGTAGATCTGACCCGCCTTCATTACCTCTGATTTCATTATCTTTTTCCTTTTGCTCATTTTGCTTCAGTTGTTTCTGGATCCCGTGAGTCATACCTCCAGCTTAGGACTGTTGCATTTGTAGTTTCTTTGTCTAGAACATTTTCCCTCCAGTAACTGGTTCAGTACTCATCTTTTAGATCTTCACTTAAACTTTCTCAGTGAGGCTTTCTTTAGCCATCCTAAAATTGCAACTGTTTCCCCTCCTCCCCCCACCCCCATGTTCCAGCTTTATTTTTCTTGTTCAATATGCTATATATTTTATTTATCTTGATTTATTCTCTCTCCTCCTAGAATATAATTTCCTTGAAGGGAAGGACTTGTAGTTCTTTTTTCACTGTCATATGCCCAGTGCTTATAGTAGTGTCTCAAGTATGTGCTCAAAAAATGTCAAATGAATGAGGGCTGAGAACAGGAGTACTCTATTATGCTGGTGGCACTAGCCCAACTGGACTGTAAGCCTAGGCCTTAAAGCACCTGAGATCCAGAGGCAGATGGTATCACTGAAGATTAAAGGTAACAACTGGACAGAGAGATGGCAAAACAGCAAGTATTAGCTCTCATACTCTTGACACTTTCCTCTCCTGTTGGTTGGGAGACTTCTAGAAAGGCACCAAAAAGTGGGGGCTGAGTCTGGCCACTTGGCAGGTGGGTGTTATTCATTCAGTGGAATAGGAACAACCTCTGAAAGTGATTTCGTCTACGACCCCCAGGTGGTTGGGTCGTAGGGAAATTCTGTTACAGCAGAATTTGGTTATGTGGATAAATGGATCAAGATTATTCTAACTAGAGAAACAGTTTAACGTACATAAAATACACAGGCAGGAGAGCACATTTAGAGGCAGTGAAGTTTATTTAAATGAGTTGGTATTTAATATGAGGGAATAGAGGAAGATAAATCCAGTAAGATAATTTAAACTTTTTAAATTAGAAAATTGGAAGCCATTAAAAGCTTTTAAGTATGGAATTGACATAATCAAGATGCTACCTTTGAGAGTCAGTTTGACAGTACTCTACAGGGAGGAATTAGGGAGACCATACATATTTTGGAAGCTGCTGTAAATTGTAGGCTCTAAGGGCTTGAATTCAGACAAATGCATTAGGCATGGAAAGCACAAAGTGTCTATGATCTGTCATAGCTATTATGAGGAAGAATCAATGGGACTAGTTGACTGACTGTGAGTAGAAAAAGACCAGAAAAGGTTTGAAGATACCTGATTTATTTAACTTACATGCCTGGAGAAATAATACTATACCCTTTTTTAAACCCTGAATGCATTCATCTGAGTTTCTCCTATGTTACCTACATGAATTACACTGACGTAATTTTGATTTTACTCCTAAAAGAAGCTTATAGAAACAAGCAAAACTTATTAAAGTGAAATTATTACTGCACCAGTAGGGAGTTCTTAACTATTCAATTCAGAGAGAAAAGCTAATCAACTCTAGGCTGGATATTATTATTATTTTGGACAGTTTCTTGCTCTGTTGCCCAGGCTGGAGTACAGTGGCATGATCTCAGCTCACTGCAACCTCCACCTCCCAGGTTCAAGCAATTTCCAGCTAGTTTTTGTATTTTTAGTAGAGATAGGGTTTCACCATGTTGGCCAGGCTGGCCTTGAACTCCTGACCTAAAATAATCTGCTCTCCTTGGCCTCCCAGTGGATATTATTTGTTACCTGTAAAACTTGCTGCTTGTGTTGGGAGGGAAAAGAGCCCAGAAGTAGAATAAAGAACCATATTATTGAGAAGTTTGCCTGAACAAAATAGGGTGCATGGGAAGGGAAATAACCTTGGGTAGGTACCAGGGAGCCAGCTGATGACAGCGTTATAGTCTCAGCATCTGTGCATTTGGTCTTAATATGAAGGAGAACAACTTAAGAATCATGTAGAGGGTGGAGTTGAAATGCAGAAGACATGATTGGGATGACTTCATTTTGAATGAGTTGTGAAGAAGTAAGAGCAAGTCTAGAGAATTAAAGTTTCATGAAAAATAATTTAATCTGTAGGGTGTTCTAGTAAATGAAAGTAGAGTGAAGGGTGAAATAAAATACTATTGTTACAAAGCAATAGCAGCTTGATTTTCAAATAACCTTTACTGTAAAGTGAAATACGTTAGGAATGAGCAGTTAATTGCCTCAGGTTTCAAAGACTAAAGAACGGATCAGCAAGGCTGACCTGAAGGGTTTTCTTTAAGTAGTATTAAGAATTACAGATAGTCCAGGCAAGGTGGCTCAAGCCTGTAGTCCCAGCACTTTGGGAGGCCGAGGCGGATGGATCACAAGGTCAGGAGATCGAGACCAGCCTGGGCAATATGGTGAAACTAAAAATACAAAAATTAGCCAGGTGTAGTGGTGGGCACCTGTAGTCCCAGCTAGTTGGGAGGCTGAGGCAGGAGAATCACTTGAACCCAGGAGGCGGAGGTTTCGGGGAACTGAGATCGTGCCACTGCACTCCAGCCTGGGCAACAGAGCAAGACTCCATCTCAAAAAAAAAAAAAAGTACAGCTAATACAGAGACAGAGAAGAGAACTTCAAATATTGTTATATTTACCTAACTTTAGGGCTGTTTGAAAGGTAGACAGTGAACTTTGGAAGGCCTGTTATTGAAATATTTGTTACTTAAATAGTAGTCTCCTAGTCCTAAAGCATTTTATTATGTGTTTTAAATAATAAAATGCAAAAAATGGATACTACTGTATTGAACAGCTCCTGAATATCACTAGTGTCAAGACCAACCATCTCCCTCTGACAGCTTTGTTCTTGAAAACAGAGTGTTACACATTTTAATGTAATAAGTGGGCCAAGAGAGCTCTAAAAAGTACGATTAGAAAATTCATCTCCAACGTCTAAAAACACACATTAGATTCTTTTTCTTCTTCCTTTTCTGTATGAAATTTGAGGAAATTTACTGTTTATTTGCTTCTCATTGAATAGTGTTGACCTTTTCTCGTAGTTGCAGTGACCTATATTTAAGTTAAAGCTTGAACTGGCTAGTGTAAGGAACAAAATTTGTTTTCTATTAGTTAATTAAATACAGTTAATATAAAAAGTAAATTTATTTTCATTTGGGTAATTAAATATTTCATATAGATCAGCTGATACTTTTGCCTTAGGCTTTGCTTATAAACTCTCAGTGTTATAATGATATGATTCTTTTTAAAAATCTGAAACTCAGTCAGGTATGGTGGCTCATGCCTGTAATCCCAGTACTTTGGGAGCCCGAGATGGGCGGATCACAAGGTCAGAAGTTTGAGACCAGCCTGACCAACATGGAGAAACTTCATCTCTACTAAAAATACAAAAATTAGCTGGGCGTGGTGGTGCATGTCTGTAATCCCAGCTACTCAGAAGGCTGAGGCAGGAGAATCACTTGAACCCGGGAGGTGGAGGTTGCAGTGAGCTGAGATCACTTCACTGCACTGCAGCCTAGGCTACAGTGAGACTCTGTCTCAAAAAAAAAATCTGAACACCCCCCTCCCCCCTGTCACTCCCCTGCTGGAAGAAACCCTACATGTAGCACTTGTGGGAGATTTGTCTTGATGGATGAGAGTAATTTCTAAGTAATCTCTTTTTCCTTTATTAGCTATAGAAAGTGCTTCAGATCTTCAAGATTTTTTATTTTGAGGTAAAACATTACGGAACTTTCAGGGACTACCACAATCTTCCTTTCATCCTTAGGAAGAACTTACTTAACTACATATCAATAAAATACAGTCTGGAGCATAGTTTCAAGTTCTGACTTTACATATTGCTACTGACTGGTTTACATTACATATCTAGGCTTCAATTCCTTTGTCTTCTTAAAATGGAGTAATAGTACCTACCTGGCCAGGCGCGGTGGCTCATGCTTGTAATCCCAGCATTTTAGGAGGCTGAGATGGGCGGATCACTTGAGGTTGGGAGTTTAAGACCAGCCTAATCAACATAGAGAAACCGTGTCTCTACTAAAAATACAAAATTAGTCGGGTGTGGCAGTGCATGCCTGTAATCCCGCTACTCAGGAGGCTGAGGCAGGAGAATCGCTTGAACCTGGGAGGCGGAGATTGTAGTGAGCCGAGATTGTCATATTGTACTCCAGCTTGGGCAACAAGAGCGAAACTCCATCTCAGAAAAAAAAAAAAGTCCTACCTTATAGAGTAAGATTTTTAAATGAGAGAAAGCATTCATAGCCCAGTGCCTACTCTGTAAGTACTCAGTAAAAGTTAATTGTTATTGTTATTGATGGTGTGAATATTGTAAAAATCTGATTAGATTCAAAAATGATCATTAGAGGAAGTGGCCTTAGGACTGGTTCTGGGAAAGACTAGGTGGGCAGAGATATTCAAAGCAGGGAGAACAGCATGTGCAATGTCAAGAAGTCATCAGAGGTCAGAGAAAGCTGGTCTAAGAAACGAGGACAGGAAGCTAGAAAGATTGCTTGGAGGCAGATTCTGAAGGACCTTGTGTACCTTACATGGGAATGTGTACTTCTTGTTGAAGTGACCGATAGGGAACTAATTGAGAAGTTTCAGTAGGAGACTAACAAAATAAGATAATTCTCATAGCAGTTGGAGGTTGGACTAAATTATGCTTGATCGTTGTGTAAGAATGTGGAAACTGATTCCATTGTCTGGGAAGTTACACAAGGAATGGAGAAGGGGATCTAGAAAAGAAAAATATTTCTGATATAAATAAGACAAGATCTCATTACCAGTTAGAAATAATCTTTCTTGTTTTTAAAGACTGCAAAGGAATGAGTCTCAACAATATCCCTTTGAAAATTATGTAAAAATTAACGTTATACCTTTAAATTTTTATTATTTAATGTTTTGTTTTATATCATTTTATTTTTAGAGAAGGGCTCTCTCTGTCACCCAGGCTTGAGTGCAAAGGCATAATCATAGCTCACTTCAGCCTCAAACTCCTAGGCTCAAGCAATCCTTCTGCCTCAGCCTTCTGAGTAGCAAGGAACACAGGTGCATGCCACCACATCTGGCTAATTTGTTATTTTTTGTAGAGACAAGGTCTCATTGTGTTGCCCAGGCTGGTCTTGAACTCCTGACTCACCTTCCCAAAGTGCTGGGATTACAGGCC
Source organism: Cacajao melanocephalus (assembly GCA_963573385.1). NCBI lineage: Eukaryota > Metazoa > Chordata > Mammalia > Primates > Pitheciidae > Cacajao > Cacajao melanocephalus. The sequence goes on along the minus strand of CAUYLG010073923.1, from coordinate 15,171 downwards.
TGAGCCAACATGCGCAGCCTATTATTTAATTTTTTAAAAGATCCTACCTTTACATGGTTCAAAACCCAGAAATGTATGAAAAGGTAGAATGAAAAAATTACTCTTATCTTTGTCTTTCATCTCCCTAGCTCCTATAAACTGCCCCTTCTGTAGGTAAAATGTCTATTATTTTATTTGCAATCCAGGAAAATAATTATGCATGTTCTGTTTCAAAAAGAGAATATAAAATTAAATAGAGTAAAATAAGAGATTTTAGAACTCATTTGTGCTGCATAAATTTTACCAAGACAGAATCATTTTTGAAACTCTGAGGCTGCTTAGCAATAATCAATTCATATTAATGTTTATTATGTCAGTAGAATGTGGTTTATTCTTTTAACAATAGTATTAATACTGTGATAGAATAATCTATAATTTTATGCTGAATTCAAAACATTTAGCAGTGTCTTAGCAATTACCTGCTATAGCTAATATTGTTCCTGTATTGCCAGTTTGGGAAAAAAATAACCTTTTTAATATTCTGTTTGTGCCTCTGTCCTTTTTGGAGTCAGAGTCAGTGCAAGTACATACCCAGGAGTAAATAGTAATGATGTAGGTCCAGTTATAGTAGCTTGTAAGATCTTAGAAGTAGTTAAAACTTATGATACTTAAGACATTTGGCTGGGCATGGTGGCTCACACCTGTAATCCCAGCACTTTGGGAGGCCAAGGTGGGAGGATTGCTTGAGCCCAGGAGTTCAAGACCAGCCTAAGCAACATGGTGAAACCTTGTCTCTTCAAAACATAGAGAAAATTAGCCAGGTGTGGTGGTGCGCACCTGTAGTGCCAGCTACTCGGGAAGCTAAGGCAGGAAAATCCTTGAGTCCAGGAGGTTGAGGCTGCCGTCAACTGTGATCACACCACTATACTGTAGCCTGGGTGACGGAATAAGACACTATCTCAAAAACAAAACATGAACAACAACCAAATTCACTGGTGCTGCTTCTTGTTTGCTGGAAAAAAAAATATCCAAATATGAGTTTAGTACATGTATACCTACAATTTGCAAGAGTTTTGGTTGCAGCATAGGCCAATAATGTATCCTCTTTATTTCACTTTCTAGGAGTTGACTTTGCTCAAACAGTTTTGGCATTGTATTATTCACTTAATTATTCATTATCTGTGTGCAGCCTACCTTTCTCTTTATCACAAATTGCCTTTGCAAAGAATTGAGGTTTACTAATTAAATATTGAGTATTCTCAACTAACTTCATTTTCTTCAAGTAGGGTATGTTAGTGAAGTAGGAATAGGGGCAAGATATATTTGGCTAACTTCAATCAAACTTAAGATGGTGTGCTTGTAATAATATATTTTTGATTGAAGTGCTTTTGCGCTGTCATCATACTGACTAGAGTCAGATTCTTAGTTGGCACATCCAGATGCTCCAACTTTGTGTGACCTAGATAGAAAACATATGGAGGTTTGTGTATATTTTTAGCACATGTTAAGCTCTCAGCCTAAGGGTAAGATTTACAGAAACCTTCAGGTAGTGAAAAAAAAATCTGTTTTGGAAAATAACATAGAATTGATGAAATGGTAGAGAAAGCACACTGAAAACTGTATTCTGGATTTCCAGTTTTTATTCATCACATTTTATAGTTTAGTTTTTTAATGATGGATCCTGTTTTGAAAATGAATCTTAGTTGCCTAATGAGAAGATTTTACTTGTTGGCAGACTGCTATCATTTATTGCTAGCCCAAGTGTAACTAGTTTAGAAAATGCTCTTAAAGTAGTCCCTTGATCTGATGCAATAATTGCCTAGTGTGAAATAATGCTCTTAGACTCCTAGCATGTTTACTTTAAAGTAAAATCACGTTGTATAGTTCTCATGTTTCACAGCTTTTCTAGGACCTGTTTCCTGAAGTGATCTTTTTACAGTTCTGTATACTAACTATTCAGCAGGTCAGGCAGTGAAATAGCATCCTTGCGTTAATCAGCAGCTAAGATTTATATCTGTATCTAAGGCATCACTTTAATATAAACTAAAATAAACAATATGATGTTTACATTAGTAATACCCCAGGCTTTTTAGCTGTGTTCAGTACAGGAGTTTTAAAACATTAGTTTTTTTGAAATATTTCCTTGAATGTTTTATTTTAAATATGTCAATATCAGAGAGTTAGCATTCCTTTAAAGAGGTACAATTTTTGTGTATAAGTTTGTTGTTGTTGTTGTTGTTTTTAGAGAGGGAGTTTCGCTCTATCACCCAAGCTAGAGTGCAGGGTAAGTCACTCCCGCCTCAGCCTCCTGAGTCGTTGGAACTACAGGCATGTGCCACCATGCCCAGCTAATTATTAAATTATTTGTATAGAGACAGGGTCACACAATGTTGCTCAGGCTGATATTGAACTGCAGGCCTCAAGTGATCCTCCCACCTCGGCCTTGTGAATAAGTTTTTATTGTTCAGCTATTCTTTGTCATAAGTAACTTCTGATATAGAAAGTATGAAGCAGGGGACATTTCATTTCCTATAATTGCAGATTATTCAAAACCTTATCTACTTCCTTTTATTTTGAACATTGTTCCTAAATTGTTAGCTGTTGGCTGGCTTAAAACTAGAGCCATAAAAGCAGAAGCCGGTAGTTTGCCTGTTTAGAGACTTAAGTGCACATGCACACAAAGATTACAGTCTGGTAGTTCTTAGAAAAATGTGGAGCTACTATGTGACCCAGCAATTCCACTCATAGGTATATACCCAAGAGAAATGAAAACATATGCCCACACAAAAACATGTACATGCCTGTTAATGGCAGCATCAGTTATAGTAGCCAAAGAGTAGAAACAACTCAAATGCCCATCAGCTCATGAAAGGATAATTCAAATGTGTTATCCACAATGGAATATTGTTCATCTGTTTAAAAGGAAGTAATGATATAAGTAAACCTTGAAAAGGTTATGCTATGTCAAAGATGCCAGTCATAAAAGACGATATAGTGTATGATTCCATTTATATAAAATATCCTAAGTGGGCAAATTTTATATAGAGATAAAACAGATTAGTGATTGTGAAGGGATAGGATTCACCACTGATGGATATAGGATTTCTTTTTGGATTGATAAAATTGTTCTAAGATTAGATCATGTTGGTGGTAGCACAACTCTGTAAACCCAAAAACCATTGAATTGTAAATTTAAAATGGGCAAATTGTATGTTAATTTGTATATGAATTATTTCTTAAACTGTTACGTTAAAAAGAAAGAAATGCAAAATTGTTTTGGAGTTCTTTGAGTCAAGTAGAAGACAACAAGTATAATTTCAACAGGTATGGTGGTGTGACAACTAGCAGCCTTAATCTTTCAAAACAAAGAGCTAGTTTTCAATTCTACTGGGGTTACTTTTCCCTGGGGGGAAAAATGTGTTTATTTTCTCATTCCTTTAACAAGTAAGTATTTGGTGGCCCTTATTAGGTTTCTGGTACTGTTCTTGGTACCAGAGACTCAGCACTCAACACTGAACAACCTGAACTCATCATCTTCCTGCCACTAAACCTGCTCTTCTGAGTGTCTATCTTGGTGAGTGTTACTACCACCATTCCAGTGTCACAGGTCAGAAATCTAGGAGGCATTCTTGATTCTTCTCTTTTTGTTCCCTCTCCACACGCAGCCAGTCATCAAGCCTGTTTCGTATCCTTTAGTCTGTCCCTGTTTTCTCTTTTCTTCCTACCAGTGTGGTGGTTCTGTTAACACAGCCCAGTGATTCTCAGCTATAGTGTATTAATATTAGTAAAGTACCAAAGTTTGCATATTGTTTATCTTTAAAACACACACACACACACACACACACACACACACACACACACCCTAAGGGAATAATCCTGTCAATGTCACTTTCACTGACTTGCATTCCACTGAACTTTTGCAAGAGGAAGAGAAAGCAGTAGCACTAGTATACTAGGGAGTACTTACAGATAGTCTTCAGGTCACCTATGGGAATATTTTTTAAGTGTGAACTTTCAGTTTTGCATGTCTTCCTTAAAAGTTGAGTCTCTGAGTTGGAGTAATACGATCACTTTTTTTTTTTTTTGAGACAGAGTCTCTCTCTGTTGCCCAGGTTGGAGTGCAGTGGCTCGATCTTGACTCACTGCAACCTCCACCTCCCAGGTTCAAGCGATTCTCCTGCCTCAGCGTACTGAGTAGCTGGGATTACAGGCATGTGCCACCATGCCCAGCTAATTTTTGTATTTTTAGTAGAGATGAGGTTTCAACATGTTGGCTGATCTTGAACTCCTGACCTCAACTGACCCACCTGCCTCTGCCTCCCAAAGTGCTAGGATTACAGGCGCAAGCTACCGTGCCTGTCCTTATGATCACATTTTATAAAAAATCACATTGCTGTAGTTTCAGTTCTCACTAAATCATTCTTGCCAAAGATTTTTTTCTGATATCCATCTCTAATAATGGTATTTTCCCAGTTAGATTTATCCGGTGACTCTGCATTGCATGTAAGAGAAACTATAAACTCCTTTGCATGGTGTATCAGGTCATTCATGTTTTAGCTCCTTTCTGTCTAGCTTCATCTCTAGCAAGGCATGCTCGCTATGTATTCATGCTTTGGCATGTACTGTTCTATTTGTCAGGAATGCGCGTCTTGTGATTTGTCTTAGAGACAAACTCCTGTGAAGTCTCACTGCCGTAAGGCTTCTCTGTGTAACTGACTTAGGTTTCTTCTGTGATGCTCCCAGTATGCTGCAATAGTAGTTTTTATAATGTATTATAATTATTTTAAGATTTTGATTTCTTTTTATGTTGTTAGCTCCTTTAGAGCGGAGACCTCATCCTTTTATCTTTATATTCCCAGATTTTGGTATGGAATCTGGAACAAAATGGATACCCAATAAGTATTTATTGAACAAACTCAAAATTAGTTACTTTACACATTTTAATTTAACCAAAGTATTTTAAGTTATAGTATCAGACGAAATTACGGGATTAAAATATGCTTATGGTGACTCTGTATCCCATTTCTTGGAGCAGTTCTAAATTTGAATAGTCTACTTCATTGGCCTTTAAATGTAATTAACAAAACATACCATAATATTTTGTTTAGAAGTACAATATACACATTGAACCTATACCTTAAATTTAAAATTGTATACAATTTATTTTTGTAATTCGATTTCATGTACTTGAAAAGAAAAACTTGACATATAAATTTAACAATGTTTAATTGAGCAAAGAACAATTCACAGATCAGGCAGCCCCCATAACCAGTGTAAGTTCAGAGCAAGGCCAGGGCTGCCTCATGGTCAGATGATATTTCTGGACAAAAAAAAAAAAATGAAAATGATGGACAGAAAATGGAAGTGAGGTACAGAAACAACTGGATTGGTTACAGCTCAGTGTTTGCCGTATTTGAACACAGTTTGAGCAGTTGGCTGCCTATGATTGGCGGAAACTTTGTGATTGGTACAAGATTAGGTTTCAGCCTATAGACAGATCCATTTATGTTACATTTCACTACATGTGGAGAAACTTTTAGGCCAAACTTAAAATACACAAGGAGTAAGCTTTAGTCTAAACTTAATTTAACATACTTTATGTCTTTTTTGTTATACAGGTCACTATGAAAGCAATAATAGTGAAAAGTTGAAATTCAAGATGGAGAAATACCTGAATTATTTTTTAGCTCTGCTAATTTGCTGTGCATTATGGTACTAATTATTGCATATCTATATGAATACTAATGAATGCAAATTTTTGAAAATTTACAAATCCTTAGATACAAGGATCTGCATAATATGATTAAGGTTGTTACCAAGAGCTGTGTTCTCAAAAATATTCTGACATTAGATGCTAGGATAGTAGCTTTCAGTCTTTTTGGACTTTTCTGTTCTGATGTGCTTTTTTCAATTTGAGAACCCCATTGTACTGTTTGCCCTCCTTCTAAAGGCAGATTATTTATATGAATAGGTTAAAAATAATTTTGTTTTGTATTCTTTAATACCCTGAATTAGCATATCACAAGGCCATGGGGGATAATTATACATAAAAAATTCATTTATCAGTCAGACCCTTTGCTTTTTAAGAATTTCCAATTAGAGTCTGGAGTTGCTTCTAATTTATTATTGTCATTGACTAGAAAGGGGATAAATATTGGCAAAGTAAAAGGAATGAATGTTTAGAGCCAAAAAGATTGAATATAGATCTTGGTTCCATGACCTACTATTTATGTTTCTTTGGATGGAACAATTTCTTTGCGTTTCAGTTTCCTGATCTCTAAAATGATATAATAATACCTACCTAAAATGGTTATGAAAATAAACAGTAGTTTTTATAACAGTAGTACGTAACAAGGAATAAGGTTTTCAGAAATTGCAGCTCTTATCTTATTGGTATCAATAAAACCCTAGGAATAGGTAAAAGATTTTCCTGTTACACCAAATATTGAGTTATTTGTCTTATTGAATAATTGTTACACTGTCTCTGCTTTCCCAAGCAGGTTGCTCTTTGAGACTCTAAAAACAAAGTGGTTTGCAGATGGCATAGATCAACAAGCAGAGTCATTGATTATTGTCACCTTGTCTGGGATTCCTTCACTTCTGTTCCTGATGTGCCAATTAGAGAATATGAGTCTGTTTACTTCACCCTTCATCTTATTATACATAATATCATTAGCACTACTTACTACCTACATAGATTCCTGGTTATGGTTAAGGAGTTCCTTTGGCCAGAATCCTTTGGTCCAGTCTACTCTTTTTCTCCCTGTTACAGACTTCTGCCTCTTTTAGACTAGAAACAATGAGACCCTCCCAAGAGTGTGCTGACATCACTGGTTTCTGAAATGGCCAAACAGTGCAACTTCACACATGTGGAATTGGAAGCAGAATTTTGTTACTCAGTTTCATTAGCTTGGGTCACTGAAAAAAGGACTTTCAGCTAATGAAACTGAGTAATAAAATTCTGCTATTTTATACCTCCTCCAAAATCTTTAAATATCACTGTCATTTTGCTTTCAACCAAAGACCTCTTTTCTGCATTTTAGAACAAAGGGGAACTTTCTCAACCTCCAGCCACTGAGTCTACAAACCTACTTGCTCGTTTATGTATTAGTTTCCTGGTCTTTAGTTTCCTGGTCAAACGTGTCATATTCCTGCCTCCAGTTATTTCTCTGTCTGCTTGCACTTCCCAGCCAGACTTTCTGAAACACTTGTTTCAGAAAAGTTCTTTTTTTATATTCACTATCCAAATTGGTTCCATTTACTTCTCTAGAACTGCTCTCACACTCTTGATTGCCACGTAGCCATCCACGTCTGTTCCTACCATACTCGCTTGACACTGGAGACATATAATGACTGCTTTCTTCAAAAACGTCCTTATTCTGTCTACCACACACTCCTGCTGCTCTTTCTGCCTCTGTGACCACTCCTTTTAGGTTCTTCTTCCTCTGCCTGTACCTTTAATGGTGATATTGATGTTTTCTCCTAAGCCCTTTGCACAGTTTCCTCAGGACATAGGAGGGGCTAAGGGAATTTGTTGAATTCTGCCTGTACTGATGATTTTTTTCAAGGAATCTGACTGTAATTGAACCTTGTTTAACTGAAGAAATTGCAGTATATCATATCTGATTATGTACTTCACAGCCAAACCTTGGTCTAGTCTCTGTGGACCATGATTCTCTTAAACTCTACCCTGTGTTGACCTAGAAGGAAAAAGCTGAGGCAGAATTAATATAGACAGTTTATTTGGACCAGTGCTGAGGACAGCTGCCTCAGACACTTCCAAATTGCCTTGGGGAGTGCTCCATTAGGCTTTTATTACAAGCGGCTTTTTAAAAGCAAAAATGGAGACAAGAAGTGGGCTGATAGTCTGTCAGGAATTTTCTTCTAGTTTACAGAAATAATGTTGATCAGTAATTAGCTGTACATCATTGAGCTATAGGGTATGGGTTATGGTGTCTGGTTTGTGGCATTGTTAAGTCAATGGCTACTTGCAGCAATAGCAATCAGTTTCAGTAAATACTTAGCTCAAGGGGGAATTTGCACTCATTTTAATGCCTCTCTGGGTCTGATAATTTAAAAGGGCTCACATTTTTCAGATGTGAAGTATTTGTTATATATACCTCTGTGTGTGTGTGTGTGTGTGTGTGTGTGTGTGTGTCTGTGTGTGTGTATTTTTTTAAGACAGAGTCTCGCTCTGTCACCCAGGCTGGAGAGCAATGGCACAATCTTGCCTCACTGCAACCTCTGCCTCCCCAGTTCAAACGATTCTCCTGCTTCATCCTCCTGAGTAGCTAGGATCATAGGGGCGTGCCACCATGCCTGGCTAATTTTTAGTATTTTTAGTAGAGACAGGGTTTCACCATGTTGGCCAGGCCAGTCTCAAACTCCTGACCTCAAGTGAGCTGCTTGCCTCAGCCTACCGAAGTGCTGGGATTACAGGCATGAGTCACTGCACCTGACCTATTTTTTTCTCTCTAATCTCCAACATACATGCAGTGAAAAAAATCTAACCTCATTATTCAGCTTTTGTTTATGAGATTCAGTTAACATTTTGTGAATTCTCTATATAAAAGGTACAAAGGTAATTTTAAATTATGATTTAATTAAGAATGCCTTTTTCAGAATTTTTATACTTGTTTGACCTGTCCTATAGCATAGCTGCCCATCCTCAATAAAATAGTAATACCTTACTTGGAGCAGCAGTTTGATTTTAAATATAGACAGAAGTCTATATTTTGAATGTGAGGATTAGAGGTGGAGAGAGAATATTTAATGAAACCGTTTTATGCTGGGCACAGGCATACGTATGTGCTTGTCTGTGTATGGATTTTTATCTTCCAACAACTCTGAAAAATCTTGTAAAGAGGAGAAAACCAAGATAAAGGGAAGTTAAATAGATTGTACACTGCAACATATACAGCTTTTAAAATCCAAAACCCGAGTTTCTTCTGTCAGATCTCATAGCTCGTGAATCTAAGTGATACTGAAATTTTAAGTTGAGGATGAATGCCCAAATATAGGAATAAAATACTGAGTTCTTGAGTTTAATAAATCTAAATTGTGTTAAAAGTTGTCTGTTTCATTTCTGTCCTTAGGCAGTTATTTGGCAGAAAACCAGAGTATCAGGTCACAAGATGGCTCTCATGTCAGTTCTGGGGACTGCTGTTATGAACAATATGGAATCCTTTGAGTACCACTCTGAAGACTCTCAGGTATACAGCAAAGATGTTCTCTGTTAATTCTGATTTACTAATGAAGCTGTTCACATATTTCCCTTTGGGGGAATTGCAGTGGCAAGAGGTTAGTCTTTTAACATTCTAATCAAATATGTGGGGGTGGTGGCACATGCCTGTAATTCCACCTATTCGGGAGGCTGAAGGAGGAGAATCACTTGAACCCAGGAGGCAGAGGTTGCAGTGAGCCGAGATTGTGCCATTGCACTCCAGCCTGGGTGACAGAATGAGATTCCATCTCAAAAAAAAAAAAAGGAAAAAGAACCATTTCTCCCCCCTTTCCCATTCCAAATATGTATTTAAACTTCTTCTTTTGTTTTTGAGACGGAGTCTTACCCTGTCACCCTGGCTGGAGTGCAATGGCATGATCTCGGCTCACTGCAACCTTTGCCTTCCAGGTTCAAACTGTTCTCCTGCTTCAGCCTCCTGAGTAACTGGGATTACAGGCGCCTGCCACCACGCCCAGCCAATTTTTGTATTTTTGGTACAGACTGGGTTTCACCGCATTGGCCAGGCTGGTCTTGAACTCCTGACCTCATGATCTACCCACCTTGGCCTCCCAAAGTACTGGGATTACAGCTGTGAGCCACCACATCCAGCCAACTTTTTCTTGATCTATCAGTTTTAGACAGTGCTTTTTCACTCCCTAATACTAGATGAAGTTATTAGCTCTAACTTTTCCTCGTACTCCTTCCTCTTTGAATCATATCAGCAATAGTTTTATATTATCAAGCTTAATTTTATATATATATATGTTTTGGTTTTGTGGGTTTTTTTTTTTTTGAGACAGATTACCATTTTTTTTAAATCTTGGATGGAAGCTTGTACTCAGGTAATGCTTATTGTTTTCTTTGCCAGAGGGATAATTCAGGCCAACCTTAGTGTCTAGCTACAGTGCTAGCCGTGATCTGAAATGGGTTCTAATTTTCAGAGCTCCCTAAAGAGTTGTTTTATAGTTTTGACACACTCCCAGTGCTACTTTAAACTGATTAGGGTGGCTGACTTCGGATGGCAAGGGTACTGTCTAAATTGCACTGGATTCCTTGTAGCTTTGTGGTACATCGTTGCCTACAGTGGTAACCCAGGCAGCTTATGGCAGGAGATCTAGACTTGATACCTGTGTCGTCATGCTCTGGATATTCTAGCTGTCATAATTTGGTCTGAAGACTAGCAGTGTTGGCATCACCTGGAAGCTTATTGTAAATAAAGAATCCTGGGCTTCATCTTAAATCAACTAAAGCAGAATCTACATTTTAACAAGGCCCCCAGGTGCACATTCAAGTGTGAAAAGCCCTGATCTAGACCTTGGTCAGCTATGATTTCATGAGTAAATGGGACTATCACATGAATCAGTCCTATACTTGGAAATCTTTTCCTCCCACCTGTTTTGAGATGTGTTGCCAGATTTTTGCTTACCCATTGAATTTTTATTTTCTCTTGAAATAAAATTGTGTAAAGACTCCTAGTAATCCATCATAGATATGAGAATTTTTGCTGTACCTTTATGTGGTTATTATTGCATGGTGGAATGAGGGAATTTGGTAAGCAAGCACATGTTAGTGTTCCACTTCCATGGGCTGCCAGAATGATAAACTTTCGAGTGTCTCTCTGGTGCGAGTGATCATCTAACCAAATCCCTCTTCTGTTATTGCAGTATATGTCTAAGGTGTTGTGTTTATGTTGCCACCAGCTACTCATCATCAATCCATGCTTTCTGGGCTTGTATGGTTGAAGGAGACTGGTCCTAAATCACAGTTTCTTTGAGCCCTTTCTCATCCCCAGCCAAAAGCAACCTTAAGTTGTTTTCCAACTGCTAGTTAGTGGTTGTCCTCACTTCTCTCCCCATTATATACCTTTAAGGTGTGCAACTTGGCCACCGAGGCCTCTTGACTAGTCTGGGATGACAGTGCCATTGGCCATTGGGAACCTTGGATGTAGAGAATCCTTATTATCTCTTCTCATAATGTGAGGTTACCTTTTTTTTTTTTTTTAATCTACAGGGACGCCACATGCAAAGAACTAATTATTGGTGGTGATCTAAACAGGGCCACTGCTCTAGTGGCTTTTGTGAGGCATTTCCCATGATGACTTTGCGTGCTTGTTGGAGCTCCTGAAGTTATCCTTTTCGAAATCTGTCTTCTCTTTGATATTTCCATCTCTGCATTACTTTATGCTAAGTTCTGAGTAAATTCTTCATCATTGCCTGCTTTTAATTCCCAAAGCTATATAGTTTGTTTCCAGGATTTAGAGTTGATTTGTTTTCATATTCTTCTCTTCTAAACTTGATTTACAGCTACCAATTTCAATTTCTTTATCTTTTCTTAAGTGGATGCTACTTTTCTTTTTTAAAAAAGCATGTTTCATACACTAATAATTTCAAAGTCCTTTTCATATTGCTCTATCATTTCTACTTTCTTGAGGCAAAATTTTCTATTTCTCTGATATTTTGTGTGCTTTAAAAATTTAATTTCAAAATCATCTTGAATTCAGGTTTATTGTTTTTGTTGCCTTGTGTTTGCTTTCCCGAACTTCCCCTTCCTTCCCATAGTTTGGCAGATAGTTCACTCGCTGGCCCCAGTCGAACACCAGGTATAATATTAGTAATTCATGCCTCGTCCTACCAAGATTTTACAGGCTCCTTTTCTTAGCCAGTTTGGCTTAGCCTTGTTCTTGGTTTGGAGTTGTCTCTGTTGTTTCTTGTGACTCTGGCAAGCAGCTCCAGACAGTGGCCACAGTATTTTTAAACTTTTTTTTTTTGGGTGGGGGGAGAAGAGGTGCTATATGAGCCCCGTTTTTTAAATGGAAAGACTGGTTTCAATGCCCTGTCTTAAATGGGGTGTTTTCTGTCCTTATTTCTGTACCAGAATTTAATTTCCAGCTGATACTTCTTGTTTCTGATCCCAGACCACACAGGATATTTGACTTTAGCCGTCACTCCCTGTTAAGTGTTTTGTAATCATATCTTTAATTACTTTTATATGGGTAGCCTTTTGAAAATTTGTGTTTTAGCTATCATTGTTATATATTTGCAGTTGGGATGGGGGAGAAGGGGATTTTCACATGAACTTGTTTCATTTTCCTGACTGAAAGTAATTAAATTACTACTTTAAAAATGTAACTTCATGGTGTTGTGGAGGTTTACTGAAAGAGGAGAAGGATTGGTGTTAGGAGACCAGCCAGGATTGCATCAGTATAATCAGGGGTAAGAAGAGAAGATGGGTTTGACAGATTGGGTAGCTGGCAGGGCTCTTATCATAGTAAAGGAGTACAGGAAGAGCTAGCAGGGTAGAAGTAGGATGAAATACTTTGCCAAGTTTTGAATGTGGTGAGATTGAGAATATTTTTTGTGACAGCCAGTTGAAGATAGTGAGCACTGGGGAGTGAAAGAAATAGAAGCTGTACATCTATATATCTTAGCATCACTGGTGTATGGGTAATTGTTAAAACTATAGATGTGAAAGAAATTAGGAAGAGTAACTAGAGAGCAAGAAAAAGGTCCTGGTAATGGAAGTTGGGGATCATCATCATTTATAGGGGGTAAGGAAAAGGAGAGAAACCAGCAAACCAAAAGGAAAAAGAAGCAGAAAGACCAAAAGAGAAAGTTGCAACAGATTAACTCAGTGAAACGCTTCCCAGGCGAGAGAATTGTTACTGGTGTCAGGAGCTACAGGGAGTCAAATAAGAGAAGGGCTGAATAGTGTCCCTCAGAGTTGATTATTGAAGTAGAAACCTGCGTACAGGGGCTTAAAGTGAGGGAGCGGCCCACAGTTGAGATCAGTTAGGGAAGAGAGCTATTTGTATTTTGCCTTCAGTTTTTGTTTTGCTTTTTAGGTTGAGGAATACTTGGGTACAGAATTTTGTAAAGTCATATCTAGTTTTTAATTTTGTTACACTGATTTGGCGTCTCAAGTTATTTTTCTGTGAACTGACCTGATGTTCACTTTTTACAGCATTTTATAAGAGTTTACTGTTTTATTTTACTTTACCATATAACTAAAACATAGTTTGTTCTTAAGATTATCCTAAACCATTTTTAAAGCTCAGTATCTAGAATAGTAATTATACAGTGGCCAACCAAGATGGTGTGAAAGGAAATCACTAGCAATGTTACATATTTCTTCTTCATTTTATTCTTTCTTATCCTCTCAGGGCAGACTTTTTTTAAAGTCACAAACCCAATAAGTCTTTCAGAGGCTAAACAGGCTATCTCCCTGATGCCCAGCAGGTGCTTTAAGAAGGGTCTCATGTTACCTGGTAAATTATACAACCATTTTTAAATGCTGTGAAGTTTTGCAGTTAAGTAAGTAGTATCATTTTATAATGGATTATACAGATTAATTTATTTTTTCGAATTGGCAAAATTTGGCATTGTGACAATGATGCACTTAGCGTTCTAAAATTGGTAATGCATCTCTTTATACACTTAGTTCCAAGGGCAGGGTTAGCCATAGATATAGGTGGCAGCCTACAGGCTATGTTAATAAGGAGGCTCATAGTTTCTGCTTAACTAAAAATAGTACCCCCACTGACTTGCTTGTTTTTTCTCAACCTAAGCTAAAACTTTACTATTAATGTTCCTTGACAGATTAATAACACATCTAGTTGTTTCTGATAAGAAATTTTAAGCCTATATTTTAAATAACTTAACCAAAATCACATAGCTAATGGTAGAACTGGGATTCAAACCTTGTCAATCTTTCTCTTTTCTCTGATATTCTTTTCTACTATCCTTCTTTATTTTCTCCCTCTTCTTTATACATTTGTAAAGTAGAGAAAGATAGCATGTAAATAATCTAAAATTTTTAAAGTTTCTAAACAAAAATGAAGCTAAAGTACAAGAGTGCAAGCAGCATTTAGCTCTGAAGAAATTAATATAGAGTAAAAGAGACTTTTTAAAACTCAGAAATGAAAACCCAGTAAGATTGGCTTTATATAGCATACTCAGAATGAAGATAAAAACAGCCACTTCTTCAAAGGAAAAGATGGTTAAAGAGAAAAGGACAAAGAGCTTGAGAAAAGTCACAATGTGAGAAAAGAAACTTTTGAAAGACAGAAAAAATGGTTGAGTAGAGAGTGAATGCTGTGTCCGATGGCAGTTAAATATCTGAAAGTATAACCATTCATGAATATTTTTATAAATGCCAATTTTACCTTATAGTTGAAAAAAAAAAAGTCAGCACCAGTGTAGCATGCTTCACTATTTTATTTAAAGTTAATATTTGGCACATGGTTATCCAGAAGTATGTGGCTTTTTAAACCTTAAGATGAAAATCTGTTTTTAATTTTTTTATACCTTTCAAAGTGTTGTATATAGCCAGACTTATGGAACAACATTGCTGACATTGCATATTCTGTAATTACTATATAGATTTATCTCAGTGGATTTCTTCCAAAGTGTGATGCAGACCACTCTTTCACCAGTCTTTCAACCCCAGAAAGAAGTTTCATCTTCATAAACAGTCGACCAGTACATCAAAAAGATATCTTAAAGGTAATCTGCTTTAGAAAAAAAAAAATCATTTGAATTGGAAATTTAGAACTAGCTCTATCATTTGTCACATTGTAACAAGGGCTAATTCCAAGAATTTGCTCTAAAATAAAGAAAAAGAGATATAATATCAATTATTAAGCATGGTGCCTGATAAGAGACATATGATATCTCTCTTATTCTTCACAGCAATTCTATGATGCATTATTATCCCCATTTATAGTGAGGAAACAAATGTTCAGTGTATCTCTTAGGCCACGTAGCCAGGAAGTTAAGAGTTAGTAGTTTTATTTGAACCCTAAGCCTTCAGAATTTCCATGACATTGTGATTTTTAATTATTCAGCCAGTTTCATTGGATATTTGTACTTGTTACGAATGCTGTGCTTCATTTAGCTTTGTTCCTCCAAAGGAGTATTAATAATTATATAATGCTTTTCCTTTTTTTTTTTTTTTTTTTTTTTTTTTTTGAA
>CAUYLG010073921.1:0-20442 GCA_963573385.1 Cacajao melanocephalus | reverse complement strand
AGACTTAAATGAAATATTGGTTGGCTGTTTGTTTGTTATTTTCTTCCCTTATTACTTCCTGTCTCTGTTGTTAAGCACAATTATCGGCATAAAAGAGATTTTCAATACCTATTCCTAGATTGTATTCCAGCCTGGGCAATAAAGCAAGAATTTTGTTCTCTCTCCCCCTTTTTCTTTCTTCTTCTTTCCCTCTTTCTTTCTTAATTTCTCTCCAAAAAAAAAAAAAAAAGAAAAAATATATACTAGAGGCGACTAGAAAGGACAGGTCACCTACAAAGGGAAGCTCATAAGACTAACAGTGGACCACTCAGCAGAAACCCTGTAAGCCAGAAGAAATTAGGGGCATATATGTAACATTTTCAAAGAAATGAAATTCCTACCAAGAACTTGCTATCTGGGAAAACCAAGCTTCAGAAATGAAGGAGAAATAATATATCTTTTTTAGACATGCAAGTGTTGAGGAAATTTGTTACCACCAGACATGCCTTACAAGAGCTCCTGAAAGCAGCACTAAATATGAAAAGAAAGGACCACTACCAGCCACTAAAAAACACGCTATAGGACACAGATCAATGACACTATAAAGCAACCAGACAAACAAGTTGGCATGATGAACAATGACAGGATTAAATTCATACATATCAGTACTAGCATTGAATGTAAATGGACTAAATGCCACAACTAAAAGGCACAGAGTGTCAAGCTGGATAAAGAACCAAGACTCAAGGGTATCTTCAGGAGACACGTCACATGCAGTGACAACCATAGGCTCAAAATAAGGTGACAAAAAAAGTCTACCAAGCAAATGGCAAACAGAAAAAAAGCAGGGGTTGCAATCCTGATTTCAGACAAAACAGATCTTAGGTCAAAAAAATTTAATAAGACAAAGAAGGGCATTACATAATGATAAAGGGTTCAATTCAACAAGAAAAGCTAACTGTCGTAAACATATATGCAGCCAACACAGGAGCACCCAGATTCTTTCTTTTTTTTTTTCAGAGTCTTGCTCTTGTCACCCAGGGGGAGTGCAGTGGTGCAATCCTGGCTCACTGCAACCTCCACCTCCCAGGTTCAGGTTCAAGTGATTCTCATGACTCAGCCTCCTGAGTAGCTGAGATTACCGGCGCCCGCCACCATGCCTAACTAATTTTTGTATTTTTATTAGAAACGGGGTTTCACGATGTTGGCCAGGCTGGTCTTGAACTCTTGACCTTAGGTGATTCACCCGCCTCAGCCTCCCAAAGTGCTGGGATTACTGGTATGAGCCACCTCGCCTAGCCCATAAACAAGTTCTTCGAGACATTCAAAGACACTTAGATTTTCACACAATAATAGTGAGAGACGTTGACTGATAATATTAGACAGATCATCTGGCAGAAAATTAACAAACACTGACAATATTAGATCATCAAGGCAGAAAATTAATAAAGATATTCAGAACCTTAACTCAAACCAGCACTAAATCTATCTGATAGATATCTATAGAATTATCCACTGAAAAAACAATAGAATGTACATTCTTCTCATCTGTACATGGCACATACTCTAAAATAGACCACAAAATCAGACATTAAACAATCCTCAGCAATTTTTTTTAAATATCCATACCCTCAGACCACAGAATAATAAAAATAGAATTCAATATGAACAAAATAGCTCATAACCATATATTTACATAAAAATTAAACAACCCACTTCTGAATGACTTTTGGGTAGATAATACAATTGAGGCAAGAATCAAGAACTTTTTTAAGTGAATGAGCACAAATATACAACATACCAGAATGTCTAAGACACAACTCATACAGTGTTAAGAGGGAAATGTATAGCACTAAATGCCCACATGGAAAAGTGAAACAGATCTCAAGTTAATAATCTAACATCACAACCAAAAGAAATAGAGAGGCAAGAGCAACCCAATCCAAAAGCTAGCAGAAGACAAGAAATAACCAAAATTAGGGCTGAAGTGAAGGAGACTGAGAAATTAAAAGCCATTCAAAAGGTCAACAGAGCCATGAACTGGTGTTTTGAAAAAATATAATACGATAGATAGGCTGTTAGCTAGAATAATGAAAAAGAAAATACAGAAGATTAAAATAAACACAATCAGAAATGCCGAAGAAGACCTTACCACTGACCCCACAGAAATACAAGTAACAATAATAAACTATTATGAAAACTCTATGCAAGCAAAGTAGAGAACCAAAAAGAAATGGATGAATTCCTGGACACATACACCTTCCCAAAATTGAAGCAGGAAAAAAAACTGAATCCCTGAAGAGACCAATAATGAGTTCCAAAATGAATCAGTAATAAATAGCCTACCAATCAACAAAAGCCCTGGACCAGATGATTCACAGCTGAATTATACCATATGTACAAAGAACATCTGGTACTATTCTTATTGACATTATTACAAAAAAAAAAATTGAGGACAAAGGACTCCTCCCAATTCATTCTATGATGTAAGCACCATCCTAATACCAAAACCTGGCAGAGACGCACATAAGAAAGACAACTTCAGGCCAATATCCTTGATGAACATCGATGGAAAAATCATCAACCAAACAGTAGCAAACTGAATCCAGTAGTACATCAGAAAGTGAATCTACCACGATCTAAGTAAGCTTTATCCCTGGGATGCAACGTTGGTTTATCATATGCAAATCAATAAACGTAATTCGTCACATTAACAGAAAGAAAAACCCATATGATCATCATAAGAGAGGCAGAAAAGATGTCCAATAAATTCAGCATCCATTCACGTTAAAAACTCACAGCAACCTAGCTATTGAAGGAACATATCTCAAAATAATAAGAGCCATTTATGACAAACCCACAGCTAACATCATACTGAATGGGCAAAAGCTGAAAGCATCCCGCTTGAAACAAGACAAGAATGCCCTCTCTTGCCAGTCTATTCCACAGAATATTGGAAGCCCTGACCAGAGCAATCAGGCAAAAGAAAGAAATAAAGGGCATCCAAATAGGAAGTCAAAATATCCCTGTTTGAAGATGACATAATTCTATATCTAGATGAAGATGACATAATTCTATATCTAGAAAACCCCATAGTCTCAGCCCAAAATCTCCTTAAGCCGATAAGCAATATCAGCAAAGTTCCAAGATACAAAATCTGTGTACAAAAATCACTACTATTTTTATACACGTACAAAAGCCAAGCAGAGACCCAAATCAGGAACGCAATTCCATTCACAATTGCCACAAAAATATAAAAACACCCAGGAATATACCTAATGAGGGAGGCAAAAAATCTCTACAATTAGAATTACAAAACACTGCTCAAATAAATCAGAGGTGACAAAAACAAAACAAAAAAAATTCCATGCTCATGGTTAGGAAGAATCAAGATCCCTAAAATGGTCATACTACACAAAGCAATTTATAGATTCAATGCTATTCTTATCAGACTACTAATGAGATTTTTCATAAAACTATTTAAAAATCTATTTTGAAATTCATTTGGAATCAAAAAAAAAAAAAGAAAAAAGAAAAAGAAAAACAGCTTGAATAGCCAAGACAATCCTAAGCAAAAAGAACAAAGCATTCTACCCTACTTCAAACTGTATGGCAGGGCTCCAGTAACCAAAACAGCCATGGAACTGGTACAAAACAGACCCATAGACCAATGGAACAAAATAGAGAGCCCAGAAATAAGGCCACACACCTACAACTATCTGATTTCACAAGCAATTGGGAAAGGATTCCCTATTCAATAATTGATGCTAGAATAATTAGCTAGCCATATGCAGAAGATTGAAAGTGGACCCTTTCCTTACACCATATACAAAAATTAACTCAAGATGGATTAATGACTTAAATGTAAAATCCAAAATTATTTTTTAAAACCCTGGAAGACAACCTGAGCAATACCATTCTGGACATAGGAACTTGCAAAGATTTCATGATGAAGATGCCAAAAACAACTGCAACAAATGCAAAAAATTATAAATGAGATCTAATTACACTCAAAAGTTGCTGCACAGCAAAAATAAATTATCAGTAAACAGACAACATACAGAATTTGAGAAAATATTTGGAAACTACACATCTAACAAAGGTCTAATATCCAGCATCCATAAGGAACTTAAACAAATTTACAAGAAAAAAACAAAGAACTCCATTAAAAAGTGGGCAAAGGACATGAACATAAACTTTTCAAAGGAAAACATACATGCAGCCAACACTCATATGAAAAAAAAAGCTCAATATCACTGATCATTAGAGAAATGCAAATCAAAACCACAATGAGATACCATCGCACACCAATCATAATGGAAAACACATGCACACATATATTCACCGCAGCACTATTCACAATAGCAAAGACATGGAATCAACTTAAATGCCCATCAATGACAGATTGGTTTTAAAAAATGTGGTATATATACACCAAGTAATACTATGCAGTCATAACAAAGAACAAGGTCACTCGCTTTGCAACAACATGGATAAAGCCGGAGGCTATTATCCTTAGCAAACTGAAGCAGGAACAGAAAACCAAATACTGTGTGTTCTCACTTATAAGTGGGAGCTAAATTGTGAGAACACATGGACCTAAGAGAGAAACAACAGACACTAGGGCCTAACAGAGGGTGTAGGCTGGGAGGAGGGAGAGGAGCAGAAAAAATAACGATTGGGTACTAGGCTTATTATCTGGGTGACAAAATAATCTGTACATCAAACCCCCGCTACACTAGTTTACCCATTTTACAAACCTACACATGTACCCCTGAATCTGAAATATTTTGTTTATTTATTTCTTTGAGATGGAGTCTCCCTCTGTCACCCAAGCTGGTGGGCAGTGGCATGATATCAGCTCACTGCAACCTCCGCCTGCTAGGTTCAAGTGATTCTCCTGTCTCAGCCTCCGAGTAGCTGGAATTACAGGCACACATCACCACCTCCAGCTAATTTTTTTTTGGATTTTTAGTAGAGATAGTGTTTCACCATGTTGGCCAGGCTTGTTTTGAACTCCCGACCTCAGATGATCCACCCGCCTCGGCCTTCCAAAGTGCTGGAGTTACAGGTGTTAGCCACCATGCCCGGCCTAAAATAATTTTTTTAAATAAAAAGAACACGACCAAGTTTTTTTCTCCACTCTTACCGCAGCAAAGCTTAAGAGACTCGAATCTTGGGTCTACAAGTCACAACTTGTTCCAGGGCCCCTCCAGACTCCTGGAACTGCACACCTGTTGGAGACTCTAAGGTAAAACTAACCAGAGGAATTCTTTCCCATAAAAAGATGGCATTGCAATACGTGGACAGCTTTCCTAAGATCATGGATCAAGACTTCTCTGCAATTATGAAGACCTTAATTTTCCTCCTGTTTTCCGCTGTTCTCATCCTTTGGCTTTCTATGCAGGAAAATTCATGGGACGATAAACTGTGGATAGCTTTAGCAAAAGCTTATGCTCTAGCAAAACAAACAAATAATTGTTGTATTTGTGGTCTAATGCAAAAAGAAAAACCCTTAAGAAACTATGCCATTATTGCCAAGACCTCTTCATGTTCCCATAGAGACATCTTAAAACCTCAAAGGAAGAGTGGAAAGTTATCCCTGGTACGTTAAACATCACCACTTATTGTTCTCCTATGCTCTAAAGAAGTAGTAATCTTACCTTTCCAATCAATAGCCTAATTGCTACCAGGGACTTTTTAAGAAATCCTCTCTGGGTGATACCTTTACATGGTATATTGTGCTTTCAGGCATCAAATATTAGAGACTCAGAAACTACCTATGTGAGTACAAGCAACTCACATATACCACTACTGGATTGAATCCAGTAGGGTTACTCACCAATAAGATGTGGTTGTGCATACCTGCAGTATACAACAGAGGGGCCACCTAAGAGCAAATTTGTTTTTGGATTTCAATCAGGAGCTATGATAATTTATTGACTGAGTAGGTATAACTGACCTTTGCTCAAACGCCACTAGGTGGCCCACCTTTCCAGCTCCTGATGGCCTATATTGGGGCTGCCTTTTCACTTTAAAATCTGGCTCTTTGTCTGTCTCCCTTCTGCCTTCCAAATCACTTTTCCTGAAAATTTTTTTTAGTATTTTCTATAATCAGACATTAAAAAGGTCAATAATCAAAATTAGTATCCATATTGAAATAAACATGGACAAACTTGTTTCCAGGAAGGGAAGGTTCCTGTCATTTTCCTTGGGCCTCTCCTTTGGCAGTAGTGGGGTGCCAGTTGCAGGGAATTTAAAGCTAATTTATAAATTAGGAAAATATTTGGACTTTGTGGCCAAACCTCTCAGGGAATTCAGATGGATAGAGGCTACCCTCTTACAAATGGATGGCAAGCTTGGTTGCTCTAAGGTTTTCTAATATTTACATTTCTGTTAATGGATCTCCAGATCACTGTGAGTTGTGTCACCAGACTCACCACAAAATTGAATAGCTCTTTAGATCAGGCAATCCTGCAGCATGCTATGGGCCTTGTTCTCCATCATATTTCAAACAAGGAGTATGACCAGTGAGACGCAGACACTAATGAACTATACTTAGCGCATGTAATGTCAGTTGTTCAATTTTGGTTAGTTAATTCATGGAGACTCCTGCTGAAAGGTGAGTTTCAGTTTCTTGGCATTGAATTGTGTTGTACTCACTCAAAAATTTAAAATACCCATATACATCGAATGGTCGCATTTCAGTTGGAATAACGAAAACATAAAACATAAGAGTCATCTGACTTATTTTACTTTGTGAAATTGTAAATTCTTTACAATTGCTGGATCCAGAAGAGTAATTGTGAAGGCTGCAGAAGATGGTGTAACTCCCCATGCCTATGGTTTTGGTCAATCTCTCTTGGGTGAGAGGATGACCAAATTGAGGGAACTGTTAAATTAAGTATGGGTTAAAGTGGCCTTTTTACATAAAGAACTGTACTCTAGTATGATGTGTAAACAAGTTGTCAGCACACATAGGAGTATGCCCTTGTAACCAAGCAACAGTGTCTCAGTCAATTATAACAGCTGGACTTTCAGCTAAAGGTCTGAAAGCTGCTGAAAGCTTCTAAATTAATCCCAAATAAGGCTAGTGCAAACTATGTCAATCAAGTAATCCCTATATGTAATTTTCTGTTTTGTGGTTGTATATATCGCTCACCACATTGGAGGTAGGAGCATTCTGAATAATCTTTGGTCCAGAATGTTGCCTGGTTCTGGAAACTTTTACTTGCTCAAATAAATTTTGTTGAATTTAACTTGTCTTAGGTTTTTCCTTAACAAACTCCATGAGGTATATGCTGTTTTATCTCCATGAAACATAGTAATATGAAGATTACAAAGGTTAAATAGCTTTTCTAAGCTCTCATAATAAGTTACAGAGCAGCACTATTGCACTGGTCCTCTTCTAAATATTAAAACAATTTTAAGTTGAAGATTAAAGATTTCATCTTCCTTGCAAATAATTTCAATATTTTAAAAGTGCCCAAATGCTAATATCATTTGTATTTTTTAACAAGTAAGCAATTTGTAATTTATTCATCAACTACGTTTCTTTAGATTTAGTGTCTGGTCTTAAGAAACTAGTAGCTGAGTCAGAAAAATAGGTAAAGTGATGACAAAATGTGACAAGTTCTATACTAAACATTTGTGTAATAGGCTATCGGAAATCAAACGACTGAATGAGACTACCTCTATCAAAAAATAACAGAATATTTCAGAGAAGGAATATTGAAAAGTGAGTAGCAGTTGATCAGGTAGAAAAGGGGAGAAGGACATGCTAGACAGGGGGACCAACACAGAAGTATAAAAGTTCATGGCAGGAAAATGGCATGAATGGTGCAGAGACTATTTCAATAAAGCAGTTGTATATTGTATGTGGTAAAGAGCAGTGGAGAATGAAGCAGAGAAGATTAACTGTGATCAGGTCATGAAGGACCTTGTTTACGATGACTAATTTATCTTTATAGTGAAAATATTTGGAGCCATAGAAGATGTTCTAGTAAAAAATAAACATAATTGTATTTACATTTTACTTTTAGATTCTATTCTATAAATTTTACATTTACATTCTATCCCGTAAACAATTAATTCTATTTACACTACATTTAGATTATTCTTGTGCCAATGCAAACCATGGGATGAGAACAGAGAATCCCGGAGGTAAGAAGGCTAAATATATGAATGCTCCTTTAACTAATGCATATGAGAGATTACAAGTACCTGAGATAATACAAAGATAGAAAAAAAGATGGAAAATGTATTAAGAAGTAAAAATAGATTTAATTAAGACATAAGAAGGCACACTCCCAAGTAAATTTGGAAGTATGTCTGAGACTGCTGTCCATTAAAAAAAAAAAAAAACACAGGTATTGGGTAGTCCATGGATGGTAAAGAAGAGGAGGAACCATCAATGACTCCACGGCAGTTTCTCTTAGAAGTGACTAAATATGAGGTTCATACATAAATGAAAACATAACTTGCATTATGACTCAGTTTTGTTCAATTGCTCAGAGTTCAATTAGCTTTTGTTGTCTTCATGGGAATTGATTGCACAGTTAACGTCAGCTGGCTTGGAAATTCTTCCCACTAGTACAATAATTATGTGAGAAGCTTTGCATAAATTAACATTAATCTAATTCCACTAAAATGTGTTATTTGATTATACCTTATCTAATCTCTAAAACGGTTTGAAATAACTGGCACTGAAAGGCAGAGAAATATTGTTATATTTTATAAAAAGAATTTTAAAACCACCATGGAAATTAGAAAATGTGTTTGTTTTGTTCATCACTATCACTTGTTTACTATTACAGTGCTTGGCCCATAGTGAATATTTGTCAAATAAATAAATAAATTGAAAGCAAGTAAAAGACCCACACTAAGTAGCTACAATGTAAGAAGTGTTACTGAAAAACTTTGAGTACATTATGTTCTTTAAATTTGAAACATATTTTCCAAGAATTCTCAATGTAGTCAATGCTGAAGACTTTCCATAGAAAATCTGTAGCAAAAATCGTATTTTTCATAGCAAACATTTTAAAATCATGTATTCATTCCTTTATTTTTATTTATTTATTTATTTATTTATTTATTTATTTTTGTGTGAGATGAAGTTTTGCTCTGTCGCCCAGGCTGGAGTGCAGTGGCACAATCTTGGCTCACTGCAACCTCCATCTCCTGAGTTAAAGCGTAAAATCATGTATTTAACACAAAAAAATACCATAATTATAACAGGAGCTGCAATGTGCCACTAGCTAAATATTACCTTAAAACCTACTACTGTGCATTACCAGAAACTTCTGATTGTCAAACAGTGTTAGAAAGCTTCAGGACTAATTTTGCCAGTAAAATATTATGAATTTGGGGGGATATTGTGTTAAATAAATATTAAACTCTAAATCTACAGGCATTCCATTTTACTGTTGAAATTTATTCCTAGAGTTTTCTTGTTTCACATTGTTACATTTTGCCAGCCAACTGTAGATAGAAACACAATGCAGTATGTTATACACAGTCAATGGATTCTGTTTCTAAGTTATGCTTCTCACAAAGTCCACACATTTAATAAATATTATATGCTATGTTGTAACTTAATTATTATCAGAAGTATTTTTAAATGAGAGACAAAGACCAAAAGAATAATAAGATGTGACTACAGAAAATATTAAAGAAACCAAATAATCTACTAACAAAGACAAATTTGTTGTAGATTTTTAAATTTGTTGTAGATTTTAAAAAGAGTTTTATGTTAAGGATGGCAGAAAGATGACTTGCCATGAAATACATTTATTTTCCAACTGCTTAAAATTCATTCATGAATTCTAATCCAAAACACATACTTTCAAGCTTTAAGACATCCTGAAGCTAGAATGATCAATTCCTCTTGGCTTTCCTTAGATTTTCCTACCCTTAGCACTGAAAGTCCTGTATCCCAGGAAACCTCTCTGTTCCACATTAATAGAGATGATTAATCACTCTATCTGAAACACATCAGAAAAAAAAAAAAGAAAAACGTTATTTTATACCATGTAAATTCATTCACGTTTTATTAAGCTCTGATCAAACTATTCATTCAATGTAAAATAAAAGCAATTAACCTGAATCCACTTAATAAATTTAAAAAGATACTATGTCCTTCAGTTTCATCATATATTTACAAGTAGTTTATTATCCTGAATTATATCTGAAAAGAATTAAGTAGTTCCAGTAAATTCAGAACTGTATCTATCATTGCAAAATAATTACAACTAGATTGAATATAACAGACTTTCACATATGCATTTTACTGTCTTTCACATACTGCTCTTCTGTACTTATAAATTTCACAAGTGATAACAGTTTAAACTAAGAAATTAACTCAACAAAAACCTCATGGTTAAGACAGTTCTCTTCTTCACATATTACAGAATTGGTGGCAGATAAAAATTATATAAGCAAAACATAAAATTTGTGGAATACATTTATGATATGCATTAAAAAGCAATTTCAAAGTTGAAATGCTAAATTTCATGTAGAAGTAAAATATTTTTTCTTAATAGGCCATTTTATTCTAGAAAATAATATTATAAACACTATTCTCATAGTCTTATTCAGAAACATCCTGGATTTTTATGGTGCCCTAATGTTTACATCTGATTCTTCACTAGGGTTTGAACCTGAAAACTAACTGCGGCCAATGGGATCCAAGAAGAAATATTCTGTGCTGGAATGTGGCTTCTGAGAAAGGTTTTCTTCCATGATTAGGAGTGATAAAATAGGCAAATGTTCTGCCTTGCCTTTTCCTGCATCAAATATAGTCTGTCAGCATGAGATTCCTGGGGCTTCAGTTATAAGTATGGGAGGATGAGATTCCTCAAGGGGAAGACTGAAAGAACAAAAGAAGCCATTTATCCAACACCTGACCCATCTCTCTCTGGTATTCTTTATGTGAAGGTAATAAACCTCTAGGGTTTAATTCTATTTTTGTCTGGTATTCTAATACATGTGGCTGAAAGCATCTTAATTTATACTCCAGTTTTCCAACAACAACAGCAAAATACTACAGCTGTCAACATGATAAAAGGCAGCTTGTTGGGTAAACAACTAAACTTATCACATTGGTATTTGTCTTTACCTATTTCACTGTTTTTATATAGTTAGGTTTTTTTTTCTCTGAATTGAACTATTATTTTGACTCAAGATGCACAGGACTAGTAATCTCTCCCAAGGACTAACATTATGCCAGCTTCCACTCATAAATGACAGAAAATCTTGTTATAAGAATTATTAACATGTCAATACACAGACAAAAAGTTCCCAGAAAACTTTCCCACTTGAAATGTTCCTAAAGGGAACTTCCAGTTTCCAGATCATCATGTAAAGAACGTGAAGGTCAAGAGCCCTGTTCACACGACAACAAGAAAAGCTGAACAAGCTGAAAATCAACACCATATTATTGATTCATCAGAGAACCTAGGTCGCAGGGCAAATCACTGTTGCCAAAATTGAAGAGGAAGAGAAGTAGATACAGAGAACAACAACTTATTGAAGCAGAAATCCACACACAGAAATCCCCATGTTAAGCAACCCAGAGTAGAAAAATCTAAACGATAATTAATACTTTTCTGGAGGATCTGTGTGAAAGAAAGTTTGAGAGTTAAAAGCTCCAAGTTTGGGGATAGTCTTAGAGATGATTTCAGATTTTTGTGAGTTTTACTGCCAAGAGATATGCTGTGTTCTCACAGTGAACATCAGAGAATAATGTCTTAGTTATTTCAGCAGAAGGAGAGGAAAAGTATCCATTAGGAAATACTCTGAAAGTATTCAGTTTTTAACAAGTCCTACCCTCAAGAAAGACTATTTTGTCAAAGCTGTACCCACTGGGGTTTTACCAGAGGCTAACCAACCTGGAAGGAAAATATTCAACTACAGCAATATCTAGGCTCCCTCTATCACCTAGGTGGTGGAGGAAAGATGAGAAGCACTTAGAAAGGTCATCGCTCAGGGAAACAGGCTCACTAAAAGGCTGAGGTCAAATCATAGGGCAATATAACGTTTCCTCTTCCACCCACATTCTAGCAATACATCAGTAAAGACTTATGTACCACAGTGATCCAGTACATCATGTCTTTATTCCAACAAAAAATTACAAAGGATAGTAAAAGACCACACAATTTGAAGAGACAGAGCAAACATAAGATCTGGATTCAGATATGACACAGATTTAGGGATTATCTAATAGAAAATTTAAAATAACTGTGATTTAATAAGCCAAATATTCTAATGCAAAACGTATCAACATGCAAGAACAGATGGGTAATGTAAGCTGTGAGATAGAAATTTTAAGAAAGAATACAAGGAAAGGCTACAAATCAAAAACAATGTAACAAAAAAAGAAAACCTTCAACAGGCCTGTTAGTAAATTGAACATGGTCCGTGAACTGGAAGATATGTCAATAGAAATTTTCCCAAACTGAAATGCAAAGAACAAAAATAAAGAAAAAAATTGAACAGAAGTGTGAGATGACTACAAAAGGTATATCATATATATAATGAAAACACTAGGAAAAGAACAGAGAAAGGAACAGAAGAAATACTTGAAGCAATAATGGCTGAGAAACTAGTAGGATTAATGTCAGACACCAAACCACAGTTACAGGAATTTCAAAGCACACGAAGCAGTATAAATGTCAAAAAGTCTACACCTGGGAAAATTATATTCAAACTGAAGGAAATCAAAGACAGAAACAAATCTTAAAAAGGGTCATAAGGGATAAAAATATCTTAACTAGAGACCAAGAAGGATAGGAATTATATTGAACTTCTTTTTTTAAATTGCAGCCTGTGCCATCAGAACAGCTGCTGCAGCCAGAGGCAGCCAGAATCAGAGGGAAGGTGGGCAGGGCTGGGCAGGGCTATGCAGGGTGGGGCAGGCTTCTGACCACCCACTATGCACTGCTTTGGAGAAGGCTGGAAGCTTCCCAGCCCAGAAGTAATTCCTAGCTAGCTTTAGAGTCAATGACTCCAGAGCCAGAGTGATGGCGGTAGACAACAAGATAGAACAGGCCATGGATCCCTGGATCTGATGAGGAATCATCAGATGCATGTTGTGAGAGAAGAGGTAGCGATATGTAGGAGCAGATACTAGAGCTGGTGGATATGAACTCCCAGCTGGAGTGCCAGAACACCCTCTTGAAAACCCTGGCAAGCCCAGAGCAGATGGAGAAGTTCCAGTCTGGTCTGAGTCCTAAAAAGCAAGTTCCCAAATCCCAAGTGCCTGAGGCCCTTGGTGATTCTGCAGTGTAAGTGGTTCTGTCCCCAGAGTGAGCAGAGTCACTAATCTTGTTTTACCTAGTTTTTTCCAGTTTGTTTTTGGCTCCCAAAATATCATCTCATGAGAACTTGACATCTTGCGTGGTTGGTTCCAAGAGATGTCCTAAGAACATGGTCAGGCAGGGCATGGTGGCTGATGCCTGTATTTCTAGCACTTTGGGAGGCTGAGTCAGGCAGATTACTTGAGGCCAGGAGTTCAAGACCAGCCTGGCCAACTTGAAGAAACCCCATCTCTACTAAAAAATACAAAAATTAGCTGGGTGTGGTGGCGCACACTTGTAATACCAGCTACTTGGGAGGCTGCTGCCTGAGAATTGCTTGATCCTGGGAGGGAGAAGCTGCAGAGAACCGAGATCACGCCATTATACTCCAACCTGGATGACAGAGCAAGACTCTATCTAAAAAAAAAAAAAAAAAGACATGGTCACCTGGGATCCACTCTAGTCTCTAGTGACAGATCCCCAACAAAGAGTAGATCTTTGGAGGCTGAGTTGCATGGGGCCTAGTAACTCCAAGCCAGTGAGCCTATACTGCATCCTGGGGGCTCCCAGGGACTGGGCAACTTAGTTGCAACTGACAAAGAAGTAGTTTAAGATGTGACACCAGTTTGTCCCAGAAAGTATAAGGGGTCTGTTTCTCATTCCATGGACATCTTCAACAGCTTCACCTGACGACTGTTCCTATAAATAAGTCATTTGTGTTTTAAGCAGAGGCAGCCTCCCTTTTCTCCTCTGCTTTGTGAAAGCAGATGGGACAGATTGAGCCAACTCAGTCTTCTGTTGGTTAATAAGGTGTAAAGCACGGCTTCGTACACAGTGCAGTGTGAGAACAGCTTTGGAATAACTGCTTACAAAGTTCTGCTTGGTTAGTATTGGCATATTTTTCCTTAAAGTCAAAAATGCATATATATGTATACACACACACACACACACACACACACGCACATAGTGCTAGATCTGTATCTTAGTGTAGTGATGTATAAATAAATTCGTCCACCTACATGTTGAAGGGCCTAAACAGCCTTGGGAGTATTGACTGGTACCTTATCTCTTAAGCTAAGTCTTTGACTGTGTTCGTTTATCATGTTGTTAAAGTTCCTCCTTTAGGTTAAGTAAGACACACAACTAAAGGCAGGGAGTGGTGTCAGACTCTGAATGCAGCCACAGATCCCTTACTGCTGCAATAGTTTCCCCAGCTGTCCACTGAAGACACATGAAGTCTTTTGAATGTCAAACCCACCATTCACTGGTGCTGACTACATAGAATTGGTTTGACAGATCAGTTTACACTTCCAGTATCATTTGTATTATTTTTAATTATTTAAATATAAATAGATACTATGTGGAAACTCACAAATGAAAAGGAGGATGTCCCACCATGGATGAGGGATGGACAAGGGAATGGCTTTAATCCAATAGAGTCTGGGAGGTAGGTGCAGGGAGCTTTTCTGTAGCAGTGTGATATGGTTTGGCTCTGTGTCCCTACCCAAATCCGACCTTGAATTGTAATAATCCCTGTATCAATGGTAGGAGCAGGTGGAGATAATTAAATCACGTGGGTGGTTTTCCCTATGCTGTTCTTGTGATAGTGAGTGAGTTGTCACGAGATCTGATGGTTTCAAAAGGTGCTTCCCCTTCCACTTGGCACTCATTCTCTCTCCTGCGGCCCTGTGAAGAGGTGACTTGCACCATGATTGTAAGTTTCCTGAGGCATCCCAGCCATGTGGAACTGTGAGTTAATTAAAACCTCTTTTCTTTATAAATTATGAAGTCTCCAGTATTTCTTCATAGCAGCAAGAGAAAGGACCAATACAGGGAGTTGGTGATAGTTTCTGAAACCTTATACTGATGTATGTTTCCAGGATTTGGACTTGGATTTTTCAAATGTAGCTTGAAATTTCTATAAACTTTCCTCTTTTTTTCTGAAAGAATAACTGTGCTAACAACAAGAAAGTGCAATGGAGTATTTAAAGTCCTCAAAACTACTCACCAGCCTTGAATTATGCATCTAGCCAAATTACTTTTCAAAAGTAAAGGACAAATAAAGACACTTCCAGACAAACAGAAGTTGAGGTAATTGTTGCCAGTAGGACTACCTAGCAAGAAAGTTTAAAAAAAGTTTTTCAAGGATAAGGAAAATAACATAGTTCAGAAACTTGGATCTAAATAAAGAAAATAAGAATATTAGTAAATGAATAAATGAAGGTAAAGTAAAATATTTCTTATTTTTAATGATCTAACAAATAAGTTTGTTCAAAATAAAAATACCAACAATGTATACAATTATTACAGCTATAGATAAATTAAATGAATGACAGTAGTTATACAAGGAATGGGAGGGAAAAATTTGCAATACTTCATTAGAGGGTACTTGTACTGCTTTCAAAGTGGCATAGTATTATTTGAAAGTAGACTTGCATTTATTGGAAATACATATTTTAATCTCTGTAGCAACCAATAAGTAAAAGCAGTTTAAAGAAGAGTAAAGTATAAAAAACAAGTATAATGTATACACTAAGAAAGGTGAGAAAAGAAAATAATTTCAAATCATCAATTAAGATTGAGAAGGCAGAATAAAAATGGAAGACAAAAATCAAAAGAAAGAAGGACAATCAATAGAAAACAGTAATATGCGTTGTGGATGTTAACCAAATTATATCAATAATCACGTTAAACATTAATTATCTAAATACACCAATTAAAAGAGACTGTCAGAGTGGATTACAAAAGAAGACCAAACTGTGTGTTGTCTAAACAAAAAGAAAAAAAGAAAACCTATTTTCAATATAAAGGCACATAAAGATTAAAAGTATAAAGACAGTGAGAGTGGCTACATCAATTTCAGACAGAGTAGACTTCAGAGCAAGAAAAATTGTCAGAGATAAAGAGGATTGTTACCTAGTGACAAAAATATTAATTATTCAAAGAGACATAATAATATTTAATGACTGTGTCTAAAAACAGAGTGTCAATACAGATGTGGAAAAACTAATTGAAACGCAAAGAGAACTATACTAACCTGCTATTATATTTGAATACTTCAAAACTCCTCTGTCAGAAATGAACAGATCCAGCCAGAAGATTATCAAGAAAGATACAGTTGAACTTAACAACATGATCAATCAATTGGATCTAATTGACACCTATAGTATATTTTACCCAGCAACGGGAGAAAACCTATTATCCTCAACCTTCCATGGATTCAGCAAGATAGACCTTATTCTAGGCCACAAAACACACTAAGCCAAATTTGAAAGAATATGGATTATATAATGTGTGCTCTCAGAGAACAATGGAAATACTTAAAAACCAATAACAGAAAGATAGCCAGAAAACCACAAAATACATAAAGATTAAGCAACACACTAGTAAGTAAGATACACGACTATGAAAAAAATCTCAACAGAAATTTGAAAATTTGAACTAAATGAAAATTAAAATACAACTTATCAAAAATAATGTGATACCACAAAACTAGTGCTTATAAGGAAATGCATAGCAGTAAATTCATAGGAATTTATATATTAAAAAGAAGATCTAAAATGAGTAATCTAAGCTTCCACCTCATGAAACTAGAAAAAGAGCAAATTGAATCCAAAGTAAGCAGAAGAAATTATATGACACATATTTGAAAGAAATCAATGAATTTGAAAACAGGAAATCATAGTAAAATCAATGAAAACAAAAGTTGGTTATTTGAGAAGATCAATAAAATTTATACTATCCTAGCCATACTAAGTAAAGAGAGAAGAAAAAAAATAACTAATATCAAAAATAAAAGGGAAGCCATAATTGGTGAACCCATGAACATCAAAGAGGTAATAAAGAAATAAACAACTGTATGCCCACAAATTTGATAACATAAATAATATAAACTAATTCCTTCCAAAATATAATGTTCTAAAACTCAAACAAGAAGGAATAGATTATCTGAATAGGCCTGTATCTATTAAAAAAGTTTAATCGATAGTTAAAAATCTTCAAAACAGAAAGCATTGTTCCCAGATGGGTTCGCTGGCGAATTCTAACAAATATTTAAAGAAGAAATTATAGCCAATTCTCTGCAATCTCATCTACCAAATAAAAGCAGAGGAAACCTACCCTAACTTGTTCTATGAGGTCAGCGTTACTTTAAAGCAAAACTAGATAAATAATTTGCAAGAAAACAAAAGACTAATATCTCTCATGAATATAGGTGTAAAAACCTTCAATAAAATATTAGTAAATTGAATGCAAAATGTACAAAAATAATTATTCACTTTCAGCTATGCAATATTGGTTCAATATCAAACAATGCATTAGTATATTACATCAACAGATTACAGAATATACATCACCATATCATATCAACAGATGCAGAAAAAGCATTTGATAAAATCCAAAATCCATTAATAATAAAAATACTTTTAAAAAACTGTAATAGAGGGGAACTTCCTCCAAATGGCAAAGAAAATCTACAAAAAAACAGTAAGAAGAAGACTCAATATTGTCAAGATGTCAGTTTTTCTCAATCTGATCCACAGATTCATTGCAATCCCAATCAACATCACAGAAAGTTATTTTGTGGTTATCAATAAACTGATCCCAAAGTGTACATAGAAGCAAAAAACCTAGAGTAGCGGAGAAGAAGAAAGCTGGAGGACTGGCACTACTCAATTTCAAGAATTACAGTAAAGCTATAGTAATTAAGGCAGTGTGCTATTGGGCAAAGAATAGACATATAGATCAGCACAACAGAAGAGAGAACCAAAAATAGACCTACATAAATATGGTAAACAGATTTTGACAAAGGAGCAAAGTACAATGGAGCAAAGATAGTTTATTTCAACAAATGGTTCTGGAACTAGTGGATATACACATGAAAAATTTAATCTATATACAGACTTTACACCCTATGCAAACCTTGTGGAGACTGTGAAAAGGGGTATCAGAGGAGAGAACGATGAACAGGTGGAGCCCAGGGGACTTTTGGAGGAAGGTGATATATTTTGTATAATTCTGTAATGGTGCCATAGATGTTATTTACATTTGTACATTATAAAATGTATAATACAAAAAATGAAATGTACTTTGGTTGATAATGATGGGCCAACGTTGATTCATTGATTGTAACAAATGTAGCATTCTGGTGCAAGATGTTGATGCCAGGGAGGGAAGCCCTGCTTGCTGGTAGCTAGATTGTATGTGAGTACTTTGCACTTTCCACATAATTTTGCTGAGCATCTAAAACTGCTCCAAAAATAAAGTCTTAATGTTTTTTAAAGTTCTTAAAGGTAACTAGATGCTATCTTGTGCCATGATGGATTGTGAAGCAAATGGGCAAATTTCAACACAACAGAAATGTGTATGGGCAAGTGCATGAGTGTCAGCAAAGCAATAAAAACAAGTTTGGGAGAAGCGCTAGATTTTTGTTATGACTGTGGGATTGTATAATTGTACTCAGCCACCCAAATCGACTGATATAGTTTGGATATTTGTCCCCACCCAAATCTCATGTTGAAATGTAATCCCCAGTATTGGAGGTGGGGCCTTGTTGGAAGTGACTGGATCATGGGGCCAGATCTCTCATGGCTTGGTACTGTCTTGGAAATAATGAGTTGCATGATCTGGTTGTTGTAAAGTGTGACACCCTGCCCCCACCAGGCACCTGTTATCACCATGTGAAGTGTCTGCTCCTGCTTCATCTTCCACCACGAGCAAAAGCTTCCAGGGATGTCGCTAAATGCTGAGCAGATGCCAGCATCATGCTTCCTATAAAACCTGCAAAACAGTGAGCCAAATAAACCATTTTATTTATAAATTACCCAGTCTCAGGTACTTCTTTAGAGCAATGTGAGAATGGCCTAATACATCAACTTTTCTAACTTCATGATTTCCTTAAAAGGAATCAAAAATATTCCTTTAAAGCACACACACATACACATACACAAATAAACACTTAAGATAAATCATTCAATATTGGAGTACATTAAGTGAGTTAATAGAATCAAAGTAAAAATATTTAATTTTAAATTTTTCATATATTTGTTTTCATTAATAAATTTACACACAATATGTTATTACAAAGTGAAATGGGTGTGTATTAGATTTGCAGAAAGCAAAAAATGGTACCACTGTCTGTATTTTCAACCAAAAGTGTATATGCCTGATAAAGTAAGAGAAATTTTGGCTATATCACTGGTTTATCTTCCTTTCTCTCTCAGTTCTCAACGACTGAACTTAAGCTTTTATTAAGATCAACAGAACAATTTGTTTGGCAAATAGTATCCTTTTTTCTAGAACTACAGTTTCCTAATGTAAAGGTATAACGTATTAAGGAAAGCAATATGTTTAGTTTAAAGGGTAAATTTTCAAGCTCAGAGTCGTGTTCTAATAACTTCTAACAAACAAAAGGATTAATTTTAAAAACATACTTAGGTGAAGTTAAAATTCTCAGAGTTGAAAATAATATTCAAAATGAATGCTTCTTCAAGATAAATATATATTCAGGCTATATAATTCAATGTTCCTGGATTTTTTTAAATAAAATCTCTAGCCCCAAAACTAGAGAGGCTGTCCGATGAAGATGGATATAATTGCAGATTCCTAATACTATAGGAGGTCCTAGAAATTATAACTTCCTTGAAAATACAGCTATTTTGTAAATTCCTTAATGAAGGAATGAATAATTAATCATAGGCTCAAAAGAGCTGCAATTCTAAATAAACCATATGTTGCATGCAAAATCTATTGTGAGAACAAATCCACGTTCAGTGGCATCATTGATTAACCTTGTCTTCCTTGGCTGTGAGAGGACACATATCCTAATATTTGTTGACCGGTTTAAAATTTCTCTATTCAATTTGTGGTAGGCTGTTCCAATTCAATTAAAATGAACAAGAATGCAGAATAATGTGTTTCCTTTATAATACAAAAGGTTGAAGTGATTCCTCAAAGTCGTCATCCAGAATAGAAGGTTAAGGACCCAAAGTAAGTACATGACATTCAAGAAGGGACATAATAAATTGATTTTTTTTAAGTTGGGTCACAGTAAAACGAAGATATTTTAATGGGCAAAAAAAATGCAGTAGTGTTCCCGGAACCAAGAAGGGTCCAGCTGTGTTTTCTTGAGGCCCAATACCAAGAAGCAGACAAACTAGGAAAGAAGGGA
>CAUYLG010073920.1:0-26351 GCA_963573385.1 Cacajao melanocephalus | reverse complement strand
GAGGAGAGGAGAGGAGAGGAGAGGAGAGGAGAGGAGAGGAGAGGAGAGGAGAGGAGAGTGGTGGGGAGGGAAGGGGTGGGGACAAAAACAAACAGAACAAGTTCTGTTGACTTGTGGGAATTTTCATAGATGGCTCTCTGTAGCATTTCATAGTATGTTCTTCCTCCTGTTTTGAACTATTCTGTCCTAGTTGCCACTTGTACAAGTATGATTACATCTTTGAGGAATCATTAAAAAATAGTTGCCACAGATAATCTAAAACCCAGTTTTGTGAATTACAACAGGTAATTTGTGAAAGGCTTAAACCACAGTGTTGGCAATTGGGAGTAACTATTCAGATAACCGTAGAATGCATCTGAAAACACAGAAATTGATATGGGGTCATGATGATCACTGATGCATGTAAATTTCAGTTCACTGTCAAGTGCACTTTAACCTTGGCCCTGCAATCAAAATGAAGTACTTATTATAGAAAAAAAACAAAAAAACACTACTTTTGAACTAAACGTGATTATCAGATATATCTTCTTAGCAACATGTTAATTGAATGTTAACCACTTTGGTTACCAAAAAATACAACTGAAAACATCATTCTGACAAATTATACCTGAGAAAGAATGTATCACCCAAAGAAAGCAAAGCAGAGTATTAAAAGAATTATGAAAATGGTCCTATTTTTAGTTCAAAGTAGAGTTCCCTCAGCTCACACTCTCACCCAAGAGAATTCCCACAAAGCCCTGTAGAGCTAGCCCCTCCAAATTTTACCTACAGATGGAGGGAAAAAAACCCAAGATTATCTATAGGAGCTTCTGAGTACAAGGCACATAAGTATGGTTTTTGTAGCAGGCACAAAGATTACTAAAACCCTGGGACCTGAAGCATCAGCAGCTCTCAGCACCCAGTTTTATTTTACTACATAAACATATATGCAGCATTTATTACATTTCAGGCACTGTTCTAGGCATCATAAATTCATTCAATCCTCACAATTAATTTCAACTTTTTGGGAAGTAGGTATTATACTATTTCACAGATGAGAAACTTGGGTGCACAGATACTTCAGAAACCTGTCCAATATATCACAGAGACAGTACAAATGGTAGAAACAGGATTCAAACCTAAGCAGCTTGGCTCCGTAGTCCCTGTTTTCTGTTACTGTGTCATGCTGCCCTTTCTGGGTGACCGTAGTAAGGCCATGCCTGCACTAACGTCTAAAATAGAGTGCCATTTTACACTGACTACAAGCAACTTTTGGGGTTACCTAAAAGCAACTTTGGGGGCTACCTGGTCTATGTGCCCTCATTGACAGTCTTGTAAGAATGTCATCAATAATCCCTGATCCCATACCCAATGGAACGCTAGCTGCCCTATCAGTGAGGCCAGTGACTTGGGGACTGTCATGCCCAACCCCTCCCTGCCATGTGACCTCTGAGATGGTTGGAGGAGTTGAGTCTCTGCTGGTTGGCTACACTGTCTCTGTGACTTAAACCAGACCATCTGGACACTTTATTCTCTGAGCTGGGTTATACCTCAAAAAATGTTCAGGTTGCATTTAACACCTCTTCTCTCTAGCCAAATTTTAGCTCTAGAGCTATTCTACATAGATTTCAGTTCATTCTATAACAGCATAGAGAAAGCTATCCTGTAGACTGCTTTTTAGATGATGAACGTTTTCATTACCAGACTCTGTTCAGGAGGAACAAAGCCATATACAGCATGGCTGCAGACTAGGGATACAACATCAAATATAATGTTCAGAGCTCCCCGCTTATTTACAGAATGCAATCAGCAGCAAGGTCTGTAAATTTCACCTTCAAAAAACAGGAGTAGGACTTCACATTACAGTACTTAATACACCCTAGGATAAGAGCATCTACAAGTTCTCCAAAACTATCAATCAAAGATCAGGTGAAAACAAGGAGTAAAAACAAGAAGTCCAGAAAGGACAGATACTCATCCTTTCTACATAAGCCTTGATTGCACATGAAGTTATACGTCCTCAGAAAACCAATTAATTGTGCTGGTGCTCTCTGAAGCTCTAACACGGGCTTTGTCAACAGCTGAGTGGTTTCATAAAGGTGGAGAACAATAGTTGCAGCTCAAACGGGCGTGAAGGTCTGAGAGGCACCCTTCTAAAACTCAATCGACTTTTAGGAAAGAAGAAACGAAAACGATATCACCAAAAATATTCATCTTTTGACATGGTGACAACTTTAACTAAGTCACCAAATTTACCAGCATTTCTATAAGTGAAGCAATTCAAAGTATTCTTTACTGAACATCTCAGGTATGCTGCGTGCAAAGGTCACTAAAACAGAGACTCTAAGGGCTCTCTATCACCTGGGGAGTTAGAGTGAGAGAGGGAAAAGAGAGTAATTCAAGTGAATTACAAAAATTCCAAGGAAGGGGTGGCTCTGGTCAGGAGGAAAGGGAAAACATGAAGCCAAAATTCCTGGTTAAAATATTCGCAGAAAAATAAATATGTACACTATCAATGTTTTTCTCAAGAATATCAAAGAGGGGAGCAAGAAGAAAACTCAAGCCCAATATAATGCCTTAGAAAAACAAAAATAGTTTTCTTTAAAACCAAAAAACCAACCAACAAATTAAAAAAACACCAAAAAAGCACGCTTCTGGCACAGCAGGCTTCCTGTGATTGCAGAGTGAAAACTGTACCATAAAAATCCAGTCCGTAAGTGCCAGAGGAAAAGAAACTTTCCCCAAATAACAAAATAAAAATAAACCTTCAGTTAAAATAATATATTACACACTGATGTAAACTGAAATGCTCTTGTCCATGGGTTGAGCTTATGAAACCCTTAAACACGAACATGTTACACTAACAAACTATTTGACATTATTATTTGGGTTCAAAGACTCCCTTTCTCTAAATGTTTATAGCACCATACCAGTTATTTCAACTGAGCTGACACAATGAATTTCAAATGATCTAATACTTTTGACTTACCAGAGGATTAGCACATGATTACCCTGAGTAAAAGGATTATTATTACTGCTGCTCTAAGATATTAACACTTTCTGTAACACACTCTAAGGGCACTGTATAGATCACTAAAGAAATGTGACAAAGTGCATGGGGGAAAGGGGATTTTTAAAAAGTAAGGTGATAAGTCTTCTCTTTTAAGTTTCCTTGCTTAAAATACAGTGGGCCTCCCAAAGGTAGAATCAACATTTTGCATGATGCTTTCGGTGGGTATACAAGTCACAGATAAGCAAGTCCAGCATTCAATGCACTCGGGAAATTAAGCCACGTATGGCCTTCTTCTCATGAAGATCAGGATCCAAACAAAAACCCCTACTTTGTAATAGACAACTAATTCTCATGTAATGAATGACAGAACACAGCATTAATGTACTTAACAAGACAGAGCTAAATTCAATGAAGCTTGACGCCATTTATATGAAAAAGGGTTACATTTGTAGACAGAGCCAAAAGGAGAGAGAAAATCATTCTGAATTCCGAATTAAATAGTGCAGCTTCTGCTTTGGTTTAGCCCTCTCACTGGAAATAAAGATCAGAGCTAAAATATGACCCTTAAAACTGGCAGCAGCAAAGAAAGCTAAATACCACTGTATTAAACTCTCTTACTGACTGACAAAGAGGCAACAGCTAACGGACTTTGCTCAGAGCTTTTACTGGCAAAAGTGTTATTTCTTCATGGCTAAACTCCTGATCCATTAAAAATGTGCCCCTTCCCTACCAGACTTCATGATACGCAATTCTGCCACCATCTGACATAATTATAAAAATTTCAGACAACCCAAAGATGACTTAGTAACTACTGCAACTTCTACATACAATATCAAAACAAAAGATATGGAAGCAAACCATGTGACACAAAATGAGTATGTAGAAAACTTTTTATGTAGAGCACCATAAGAAAAGATGTGTAAAAGCCTATGTATACACAATGCCAACTCCCCTTTTGCAGTGTTAAGTGCAGAAAACAGATTTTAAACTACATTAAAAAAACAGCATATGAACAATGCCAACTATTCTGAAACAATTTATGAATTATAAGTAGATGAGTGAATATTTTAACTCCTTGAGCAGGTTTACAGTAAGAACACTGATCTAAATAGCACACTTTATGCATCTGGTGATATGACTTATTTCAGTAGGATGTTCTTACACACACAGAGGTAACACCACCCGGAACTGCTATACCTTAAGGCAGGGAAACCTCGACTTTCCTCTTCTCTCCTCTATCCACAATGTTATCTGGTTCCGCTGTTGTCACAGAGCCAGGGAATAAAGCTCTTCCAGAAAACTCACCCAAGATCAAACTGTGCCTAGTGACAGCAATGTCCAGGCCATAAGTAATGTTCAAAGGATTCAACAACGCCTGTGACTGATCATTCTCTTTCCCTTGCCATCACCTGCTGATTTTGTCCAGGTGTTTTATGGCTATCCTGAGGATCTGGAGAGCAGACAGAGGGAAGATTTTGCCAATTTCTTTTGTCTGGGATTGTGAATTCCTTACACAGATGGGGGACAGCCTCAGCCCAGGGCAGCACCAGGGTATATTGCCTTCAACCCTCCAAAAGGAGAGACAGAGGGAGACTTTTTCTTCTCCCGAAACACTGCCTGTAATGTGTCTGTGGTTAGCAAAACTTAGACAGTATAGCTTCACAGGAAGTAAAGTGAGGAAGGAAAAAAGTCAACAAGTAACTTGAAAATATTTACTTGAAGTATTACTAAGCATCTGCCAAGGAAATCAAAAATTTTAATGAGAAAGATAATTCTAGAGTAATGTGCTTCTATTATAAGGACTTACACAAGGTTTCAGTTACTTTTTCATTTGTATATCAAAGACACCAGGTCTCCTAAATTAACCAAAATAAGACTTTGAAAATCCAAGTCAACCCTTTAAATGCTATTACACTGCTGTGGTGGAAAGAAAATTGGACTGGTATTTAGACCTAAGCCATCTAATATGGTAGCCACTAGCCACATGTGGGTATTGACCACTTGAAATGTGGCTAGTCCAAATTGAGATGCGTTGAAAGTGTAAAATACACTGAATTTTGAAGACTCAGTATGAAAAAATATAAAATGTCTCAAAAAACTCATATTGATTATACATGTTTTATATTTATTATACATGAAAATCATAATTGTTGATATACTGAGTTAAATGAAATACATTATGAAAATCAATTTCACCTGTTTCTGTTTCTTTTTACTTTTGTAGTGCGGCTACTAGAAAACTTTAAATTGCATGTGTGGCTTACACGGTTATTTCTACTGGATAGTACTGGTCTGGATACTAGGATTCTTGTCCCCTTCAGTCTCTTGTTGGTTGTATGACCATAGTCTTCTTTCTTAACTTCCTGAGCTTCATCATGAGAGGAATGAAAATCAAGGACATAGATTCTAAATTTTATAACTCCCAAAATTGTAAAATTTTATCTAGTTATTTTTCAGACATTCATTCCTGAATTCCATGATTCATTTTCGTCTGCACCCACTCTAAAAGAAGCAGTGAATAACAACCAATAGGAAAACAGTTTTATTCATTAGTCAATTGCCTTAAGAACCTATGGCTCTCTCTGATGACTTTTAGACTAAAATTTTTCAGAAGGATTTGCATAATGTTTTTAACATAGACAAACTTGCTAATCATGAGTCCTATCAGTGATGAATAACTCAAGATGATATATCAAATAAAGAATATGCCTTAAATGGATGTGGATTAACAAAGTCATGAATGGAGTTGCTTGTTTTGTGAATTCAAGCTGTAACAGGCACACCTGATTGCAATCCATTTTGTCAGAAGGCTACCAAAGCCTCAGAGAAGGCTTAGTGGTTTTTCACTAAATCCAAGAAAGTATATCTGAAATTACAAAATATAATGTAGTCGATCTCTTTTGGAGGCACAATTTTCAACAGAAATAGCTGCACAGATTGCATCAGTTATACCTAACGTTGTGATTAATTCATAAAACACCTCTTCGCATGGTTCTTGGGTGGCCAGGCCTGGAAGAAAGTATTTTCAGAAGCCTGTTGCTCCCACAGCTGGCACTAACTGGCAGTGTTAGGTGATTACAAAAGGGCTAAGGAAAAAGCATGTAAAGAACAACAACTTTAGGTGACAATTTAAATACTTAATGATATACTTTTTAAAAACCTTATCATTTTTATTTATCTACTGTTAAAAAACCATGAACAATGTTATTCTCTGGGTTCCCTAATATTAATAAACATTTGGTGTCATAGGTTATACTGAAGATTTAAATCAGTTTACTGTCTGAATCAAAGAAAGAAAACATAAAATAGGAGGAGAGGATTAAATGCAAGTCAGAAATTCAGTATGTTTAATATGCGTATTTTGAACAAAATAATGGTGAAACTAAGCCACACATCCTGGTTCACTGAAGGCCTTTGTTGGAATATGCTGTTGGGTATGTAAGACACACATATACCCTTGCTTTATAGACATATTCCAGTAAACAAAACAGAAAGTAGTCAGGTTAGGCACCAGAGATTGAAAGTATGACATACAAGACTCAGGAGTTAAAAACTAGGAGAGAGAGGGCACATTGTACCAGATTTATTTCCTGTCACGATGTGTTTAAAATTCTAATACAAAGGTAGCAGAAAAGAGAGATCAATGAATTATGTTACATTCTATGTATCCAAAAGGAAGAACTTCTGAAAGAACCGAAAGACCAAAGTAAAAGACACTAACAGGTAGATGCAAGTGAAGGGGTAGAATAGTATTGTCAAAGCTAAGGAGACTGCAGAGAAAACCACCAGAGTGGCTTAAACAACTACATTTTGTAAATCAATTCAACTCACTATTTAAAAATTTCAACTTAATATGATGTATAGCTGATTTTAAGGATCCAACTTACATGCAAGAAAAACATTAGTTTAAATTATCTGCTTTTTAAATATTCCTAATGCATTACAGATAAATACTAAAGTGAGGCTGGATTAATTCACAGTTGCTCTTTTCTTGGCCAATACCAGATGTATGTGGGTCATAAAGTGAATGGATCTCTCCAAAAGCCTTCGGGAAAATCCAGTGAGGCCAGTTTGAGATCTATCAGTAGCAGGCAAGGTAAAAAGGATTCAGTAAAAAGCAAAGCAGAAGGTAGGAAATAATGGTACCTTAGAATGTGGTTTATTGTGCATTCTTGTCCCCTTGTTTTAATGTTTCTTAATGAATTGAAGAAACATTTGACATGATTTGCTTAAATGTCAAACTCGGAAATCATACAGATTTCAAAAGATCACTTAGCTCAATATTAAGTTTTAGCCCAGTCAAGAATTTCTTAATATACCAAAAGTATTTTAAAATATTTTAAAGTGCTACTTAAAACTCTTAACTACAATGTTTTTTAAAAGTCTTGTTTCTTCACAGCAAGGAGCTTCCAGAAACCACTAAAACATTCTTGCCCTTTGAATGTTTGGGCATGGTCTCTTCATGTGTTATTAATAAGCCAGGCGAAGTATTTATATTAATGGCCATACAATGAATATTCAACTGCATGTGGACTCATACCACATGGCTATGAAAACCAAAAGCCACCTTCACGTGGACTTGCCAAACTACCTGATTATACCAAACTTTTCACGGCTTAAACAAAGTTATATAAATGCTCACTATGGCAATAGCACTAGATATACGCACAAAGAAATATCCGTAGTTTTAAAAGGGGAAACAAGAAAAACTGCTCACACAACATAAAAGTTAATTTTACATTAGTATCATTAATATTATACTCACACTGTAACAGCCAAATAAACCTTGTGCTTTAAAAACAGATCAGGTCACTTGAGCTGTCTGCTGCATTCTGCTAAGAAAGCAAAACCTACCATGCATGGCAAGTGTTGACACTCTTCCTCAATGACTTTTATTGTCTCTAGTCAACTTGTAAATCTTCTCTTTCCAAGTATGGAATCAGAATACCTCACTTAGAAAGTTACATGAGTGGTATTAAAAACATATTGAAAACTTTTAAAAATCCAAAAAGTTATTTCTCTAGTTTATCTGAGCATTTAAGGTTTTTTAATTCAACAAGTATTTCTTCAAAGAATGATCTTTATGTGATTGAAATCAAAATGCACACAAGATAGTTTTTCAAGGCCAGCAAGCATTTCCTAACCAAATCCCCCACTTCCTTTGCTAGCTAAACATAACTACTTCAAATGTGTACATCCTTTAAAAAGTTAGAAGAGAGCACCTCGCATGTAATAGCAGGCAGCTGGGAAGCCAACTGGTGCAGTCGGAGTGCACATTTTAGAAAGCAGCTCTTTAACATTCAATAACTAAGTGGTAATTGGGCACAGAAACATAAACTGTCAAACTGAATCAAAACCCCTTTGCTTTTCAGAGAATTATTTGTAAGATTATACTAGAATTAAATTTGAACATGCATCTACCCTATGCGTTCAGTCAAATTATGAAACAAAAAAAATGCTGTGCTTTCTTTGGATAAAATTAATGTCAGCTTTGTGTCCTTAAACCAGACCCGATCGGGAAATGAAATATGTTTAGTCCTGAAATAGTTGTGGTAATTCAATCCTTGCACTCTCCTTATTTTCTTGATGACAAAGAAAAACTCCCAACTGGCAGGGCCACCTGCACTGATTACTCCTCCATCCACACCCACAGAATATGAAAATGAGCCAATGATCATTAACCTTAATTTCTTCTAACATAAACCTCAGCTCTTTTTTAGTCTTGCTACTCAGGGAACTCCCCTGAGATAAAGGAAAAGAGAAGGGAGAAAATAAGGAAATAGGGAGTGAACGCTCAGAGCAAAAGGCGGGG
The DNA here is from genome assembly GCA_963573385.1 of Cacajao melanocephalus. Classification (NCBI taxonomy): domain Eukaryota; kingdom Metazoa; phylum Chordata; class Mammalia; order Primates; family Pitheciidae; genus Cacajao; species Cacajao melanocephalus. The sequence goes on along the minus strand of CAUYLG010073920.1, from coordinate 17,547 downwards.
GGCGGTCCAAGTGAAAAGTGGAATCCACTGGCTTTTAAAAAACTGCACAGCTGGCTTATTAAACTTCATACAGCAAAGATGTCATAAAGATAAAGAGATTCTGAGGCATCACTAACCCTCTAGATAGTGGGATACTTTCCTTTCTGAGCTAACAATGAGAAAGGCTGCTTCCTCTCCACTCTCCCTACCCCCAACCCTGGGCATCCCACTCCTCCACCCAGGCATCACTATATAAAGATAGCCAGCAATAGTGATGGGTCTAGACAGCAGGAATGTATGTATGGCGATTCAGTATGAGGACCAAAGGGCCTCTACAACCAAAAGAGAGATTTCCAAGGCAAGCACTTGCAATTACAGTGGCCAATGTGTAGCACCTTCTGGTCATTCACATTCAGATACAGCCACCTTAAATCATTTTTGGTCCAAGCTGTGTGGAGCTACATACCATTAGCATTACATCATCTTCTAATGGATAAGTAGCTAGCTAGTTGGGGCCCTTCAAAGAAACACAATGAGAAAGGGAGCAGGATACCTTCAGAAATACCATCTCTCTAGCACAGATGTGTGTACTGAAAATTATGTTGTAATGTTTGCCTACAGACCTTGGAATATCTTAAGCAGACTCCTCAAAGATAAGACTACAAAAGTGAGGAACAATTCAACATGGCAATCACACATGACCCTGTGTAAAGCATTTCTGAAGCTGAAGGGAAAACAAACTTCAAAAATCACTACATTGCTGAATGAAAGCAGAAAGTCTTTAAAATGCGTGTGTGTCAGGGGTGGGTTAATGCAAAGGCAATAAATACTTAACGAATATAATAAAAGTCTGTTTTTTCCTGCAAGTATACTTTCAAGATGCATCTTGCCTACCCAATGAAGGTAGACAGAGAGAAACTTTCAGCTATCCCCTCATTCTTTCAACCTCAAATCAAGCAGCAGTTATGAGGAGGGTGAGAGAAAGGCAGGGAAAATAAACAAAAACACAGAGACCTGGCTGCAATTTGGTACTGGATTCAGAAGCCCAATTTAAACTAAAACCTGGCTCTGGGGTGCTGGTCCTCACCTCCTTCTTGTTAGCCTACAAAATGTAAAAGGCAAACATACACACATACACCCTATCTTCTGTTTTCTTTCTCCTTTTTCCCTCCTCTCTAATCAGGTTCTCAAACCTCAATGGTCCCCTCTGGAAGTGAGGACAGGGTGTTGAAGTATTCAGCACGCCATGAGTCATCTTACTAGATGCTCTAGCAACTGCCTGTGACCCAGCAGTGAGCCAAGATAGCAGGGCTTTTAATAAAGCAGCACTTTCGCACACTCACAGCCCAGTTAATTTAATACCTGCCGCTTGTTTACCAAACAGCACAGGCATGTCTCCGTGTCGATAACTTCCCAGTGACAGTGAGGTGACTGAATCTGGGCATAGAACAGATGCACCTTTTTACGCTCTGTTAAACTGTGTCACAGACTACAGCCCCTGAGCGCATTCCTTTATTTATGCTGCAGCCAGCTGAGCTAATTGTCAGAGACAGACCTGGTTCTAATTCTGCAAAGTCCAGCAACTGCTGGAGTGTATGTAGTGAGGCATGAATGGTGCAGAACTTTAAAAGGGAACAGTTGAAAAACAGAGTCTGAGGGTAGAGGCATAATCTGCCAATATTTTACTTAGACTTTGAAAGCACTACTTGTCTCAATAGCAGGTTACAGGAGTGGGGACAAAGGTAAAACAACCCCAGTGTCAGAATGAAGCAGAGCAAGCAAATGTCAAAGCATATTCCTATGTAAAGAGAACACAACAGAGCAGCGATGGCATTCATTTTCCAAAGAATATGGTTCGGCCTGTGCAGTTGTAAAATATTCACAAGCTCAAAGACCTGCTGATAGCAGGCCAATATTCAATGCGGCTCACACCAGCAGTTCTGCACAATACCAGGTTTGAGCATTACAGAGATACCGTGATGCAAGCCCATTAATGACACCAAAATTACTTAAAAGACTAGTCTCTCAATCCTCCAGCCACACAACTTGAGTCTGCTTGATCATGTGTAGACAAAGAAACTCCCATTTATTGTTCTCCTCACACCTCGTGGTATTAGAAGTGTTTCTTATGAGCTGTAATACCATACTCATATTTTATCAGTAGCAAGAGTTCACTCCAGTTAAAGTTCTTCACCCATCATGGGCATTTTTCAGCAAATTAATGTCTTTTACTTGCATGACTTCTCTTCATATTATAATTTGGGGTTTAAACGGATCATAATACTTTACAGAAAGTAAAGAGAAAAAGAGCTCAGTATTGATAATTTTTACTACTTATGACTAAACGACCTCAACTAAGGAATAAAAAATTAAGTCATTTGTCTTATGAGGTACAGAGGACATTTTATGGTGTACAATTTAGCTAATAATGGGTTCAGGCCAATCTTTAAGAAGTCACATGTTTTCATTGTCCCTTCACCCCCTGCTTATGTTTTTACCACATCCTAACAAAAACATGACCAGAACTGGTGAAAAACATACGGTTCCAACTAATGAATCACATACTTTCCCGCAAGTACAGTAAGTACTACCAGCTGTGTGACAGTCTTGCTTTGGCAGTGGGACCAGCTTAGAACAAGCCGGCCCATCTGAAAGCAGCTGTACTGAAAAACCACAAGCAATGTTAAGTGTGTCTGCCTTCTCAGGGCGGCTTTGTCTCTGTTCTATGTCTCTGCTCTGTCCCCAGAACATGCCAGCCATCTTGTTTAGAGAAAGTTTCAGAAATTACAGAGGTAGGAAGAAAATCCACACATTCAAATAACTTAAGTTTTCAGAAAGTGTTGCATTGTTAAGAAATCAGTTAAAGGAAAACACCTCTCCCCCACATCCAACCTTCCCATATACATCTTTTGGGGTTTGCCTTAGATTTAAAAGTGTGCATATTTATGTATCTAAATAAGTGAGGTAGGAGGCAAGGGGAGAAACAGCACAGGATCCAGCTACTTACAGACGGGCTGACACATGCATGCGAATACACACAAACACACACGCAGAACAATTCACAGATTATCAACTCATGCCATGAGCTACTGCAAAAAAGCTCTGTGATTTAAACTTGCCATTTATACAACAATAAGCTTCATTTGTAACCACAGAGCATTCTGAAAAAAATTCCCTGGCAAACCACAGATATTTTTATACAAATGCACTTTTCCTTTCTGTGAAACAACATTCAACTGGATAATCATTGCTGTTAAAGAGAAAGTCCAGCAGCACTGGTCTAGAAATTTCAGTGGAAACGGTAGGATTTTTAAACTTCTGTAGTGTCTGAAGGCAATAACTAATACATTTTTTTTAAATGTCATTAAGTGACCAGTAGCTTGTACGTAGCACCCAAGTACCATCTCAGGCTTGTTCTGCTAAAAAAAAATAACTAGCGTTGTCATTCTTGACTTTTCCAAAGTCTCAACCAGAAAAATAAACAAAAGTAGTGAAATTATTTTTTCTTTTTGTGTTTTACATACAGAGAAGTCAAATATAAGGACTAAACAGGAAGGTCTACTTTTGATGTTTACCTTTATTGCCTAATTTAGCCAAACACATTACTCTAATGTTGTAAATATGCTTGATTTGGCAATAATCTAATCCAAAAGTTATACTAACATCTTTTTATTTATACCATAGCTGTATGAATAATTTTTGTTTTGAATAAACTATCAATATAATACTTAAAACATGGTCAGAAGACTCACTGTATTAATTAGAGAAAATCTTGGCCCCTGTGGTTTCTTGCTAAAATTCACTCTTCCTAAATGAATTTTAATGTTTGTATGTTTGGGGGAGTTCAGTGCTGGGCTGGTCAAAGGCACCTGCTTAGGGTGAATCTAGACATCACATTGATCCTTATGACTGGATAAAGGCAGACAGCAGATCTGGGAGCTCCAACAGTAATGGGGAAAGAGCAAATGATGCACATTTGCAGGCATATGTCAGAGCTATTCAGGTTCCATTGCAGACTACCACATAAAGCGAGTCACATGAATTTTTTTTGTTTTCCAGTGTATATAAAAGTTATGTTTATTTGATGCTGTAGTCTATTAAGTGTGCAATAGTATCATGTCTAAAAAAACCAGCATACATACATTTAAAATACTTTATTGCTAAAAAATGCTAACAATTGTCTGAACCTTCAGTGAGCTGTAATCTTTTCGCTGGTAGATGGTCTTGCCTAGACATTAATGACTGCTGATTGATCAGGGTGGTGGCTGATGAAGACTGGGGTGACTATGGCATCTATTCATAAAATACACAGTTTGCCACATCAATTGACTCTTCCATTCAGAAAAGATTTCTCTGTAGTATCTGATGCTTTTGATAGCATTTTACTCACACTAGGACTTCTTTCAAAATTGGAGTCAATTCTTTCAAACTCTGCCACTGCTTCAATTTGTTAAAAAAAAGAAATGCAGTATCTGCAAAGTGTAGTAAAGTTTAGTACAATTAAAGGAGGTATGCTAGTGTTCAAACCTGACAAACAGACTCAACTAATACACAGACTTGAAAAACAGTACACTGATAAACAAACGGACATATAATTTTAAAAGAATATTGACTCATTTATAGCATTTAGTTCACGTTAAATCTAATAAAGAATACTAGTTTAAGAGGAAAAGTCCAAAACTGGACTATTAAATTACAAAGTAAAATCTATCAAGAAAGAGCTAATAGGGCTGAGACAAAATTATGATTAAATTATGATAAAAGCATTAAAACTCAGTTATTAATAAGATGGAAAGTAACTACAAAATATTGATAAGTAAAAAGCAGCTCACAAAGCGGTGTACACACTATAATCCTCTATTTTTAAAATGAATACAAAAGAAAAGTCAAAACATAAAATGACTAACACCTATGTGGGCAGAACAAATTGGCAGTGGTTTTACTCTTGTTAAATTCCATTTTCTAAACTTTATTTATTTAGCATGTATAAACTACATGTAGGAAAAATAAGTGTACTTCTTTTCCTTTTTTTAAACAGTATAACAAGTTTGATTTTTAAGAAATCCAGTAAGTAGATTTCTGGTCCTCACTTGTAGTTACAGTGCAAAACCTGTATATTATTTTAAAATGTGCTTTAAGAGGCCAAGGTGGGCGGATGACGAGGTCAGGGGATAGAGATCATCCTGGCTAATACAGTGAAACCCTGCCTCTACTAAAAATAAATTAGCCAGGCATGATGGCATGCTCCTGTAGTCCCAGCTACTTGGGAGGCTGAGGCAGGAGAATCGTTTGAACTCGGGAGGCAGCGTTTACAGTGAGCCAAGACCACGCCACTAAACTCCAGCCTGGGCAACAGAGCAACACTCCATCTCAAAAAAAAAAAAAAAAAAGTGGGGCTTTTCTTAAAATCAAGGATTTACTTTGAACAATTTTTATAACTGCATTTATGGGGTATATGTGTGTTCTCTGTAAAATCTCAAGACAACGAATTTACTTATCCCTCTCCCCTACACCCAGTTTCCCAAGAACATTTTTTAATAATTTGGGCCAAAAACTAGCCTTTGCTAATTCAACTTTTATATAATTAATGAACCACAGATCTAAATCTTTATCTTTCTAACAAAAATAATACCTTTTAATAGCACTTAATTGCCAAAGCACTCCCATAAAAAAAGAACCCATACTCCCCACCTCCCATTGAATCACCATTCCTTCATCCCAAAGTCTACTGGCTGCCCTGCAGACCCCAGTCCAGGGCACTGCAGTAGTATGTAATACTATCACAGGATCAATGCAACAAAGTCAATCTGTCAAATATGCTTATCCACATTGAAACGTGGCAGAAATAACTAGATTAATAACCGTACTCTTGTAAGAAGGAACTTAGAATCACAGTCAATAATAATAAGATTTAATATTAAAGAAGCATTGAAAGTTTTTCATTCTACAACTGAGAGGACTGGTATGGACACTCATTTGGCATGTACTTATTAACTGATTTTCGTGGCCTAGCATCGGGTCCAATGTTTGGGTCTGACAATTATAAAGAGAAACTTCTTGACATAAAAATCATCTAGTGAAGGAGAAAATACAAATAATTTTAACAATTGTATAGAAGAGTAGAAACACACCGAGCTTTCCAGAGAAACAGAAGAAGGCACCAACTCAGGTGGGGCTTTAGAATGACTTCAGAATAAAGGCAGAACATAATGAAGCTTAAGTACAAGTTTAGTAGCCAACAGGCAAGATGAGGACTAGGAGGAAAGGAGAACAACATGGAGAATGTTCCATGATAGGAAACAGCACTATATCAACAGAGAATTACCAGCTGGTCTGTGTTGCTGGGGCAATACGGCTGAGGCAAGAAATGACAAGAATGGCGGACAGAGAAAGGGGCAGGTACAATCATGTAAGGTCTTGTTTGTCCCTTCACCTAATTCTGCAGTGAGAATGCTCAGTCTCCTTACTGCAGAAGAGTCATGACTACCCACGTCATCTTGCGTGTGATGGGTAGAAACTATTCCTTCCTTTTTTTTTTTAATCGTTTTTATTTCGAAAAAGAATTTACTGAACTCCTTCAACGTGCCAAGCACTGTTTTAGACACTGAGATCTCAGGAACAGTCTTGTTCCTCCTTTGTCCCTGCAGGAGCTTACTTTCTGTGAACCCCTCACATTCGGTAATTATTTCTTTAAAAGCACAAACAAAAAAACTGGCATGGCCTTGCACATCTTCTGGAGTCTGACAGCAAAGGAAGACTGAAATGAAAAAAAAAAATCTATGAATGTAAAAGCACTATATTCCCAAATCATTTTATCAGGTCGCATTCCCCCAAAATGATGAACTTATAATTTAATACAACAATTTGTTAAGACTCTGCTAATTGCAGATATTAGCATATCAGCCCAAACAAAATTTAGAAAAATTATTCTCTTGATAAAGTAACAGATATGACCATTTTATATAAGCCATAATGGAGGCAGTGCACACCTACGTCTAGAACACATCTTTGTTCACCCATTACATTGAGTACAGACTGCCATATCTTTGACTGAGACACCCATCCCAAGGTCTAATTTAATGCCATTTGGTAAGATTCCAGATGCAAGAGTGTGATGCAAATTTTGACAAGTCAAGTCTTAGCACCAATTTTTAAGCAAAAAGTCTATACCCTATAAAAGCAACTTTCTCAATAATTCCTAAAGCAATACTCTTTGGGAAAACAATATAATCGAGTTTTATAGGAGGGTAGGTTTCTTAATACCAGCTGGCAATATTTGGGCCCCAAAGCATGAGAACTGATCATATTAAAATCCAGATACCAGCTATTATATCTAAAATTGTTGCTTCACTCATATTTAGCATGAAGAGGAGCCTATCTGAAGCAGGCTCTATTTAATACAATGTGGTTTTAATTGGAGTCTGTTTTAGATGAGCCACCTGTATTTCATCTTTTTAAAATTATCCGTAATTTTCTGCGCAATTTGCGTCTGCAACATAACGAAGAGCAGTTAGTTATAAATTATTGCCATTGTTTGGACATCTAAAAAGAGAAAAAAAAACCTCTCTGTTTACTGAAATACTATGGCCCTGTACCAAAGAACAAAATGGGGAGCCCAGGGTTCTACTTCTGTCCCAGTGCACAAATGAACAAGGCCATACATAAATGTTATTAAGCCTTAACTAGAAAAACAACAGATTAAAACCCTATTAGTCTTACTCCAGCTAAACCTCATTTATAGCTACTCTGAAGCCTACTATTACGATAACTAAAGTCTCACTTTCTTTCTTACTTTAAAAAAAAAAAAAAAGCCTCTTTTTTAAACATTTCTAACTGTGAAAATTCTGCTTCTAGCAACTATCTCAAATAACTTTTTTTTTGGTAGTATTGTAGCTCTACTTTGCAATTATTTCTATACCATTATATTCTTGGTTTGTTTTCAACCAAAATCATTCAAAAGTTTTTATAATATCGTTTCCATAATATTTTCCATCTTCATTGTTTTTATCTAATAATTGTTAAGATATTTGGAAATACAGTATATCATAACATCATGACAATGTTTCCGATTCAGATCCAAGTAAATAGCGGTTTGCAAACTAAGGCATGTTTATTTGTATGATGCCTATAAGAAGAACAACCCAAAGAAAATACCACCTAAAATGCAACTTTTAAAGAAGATTATTCAATCAATCTGTTCTGTTACCAAAAACAAACCTCAACATATACCTCAGAATTTCAGTGGGTGTCAAATATATTAAAATTATTTTTGATCACATGCTAAAATAATCCTTGCTCTAGGCTATTTAGCAAAAGATAAAAGTGTCACAACCCATTTAAATGTGCTGACACTGTTTATTAAACTACACTATCCAAGTTTTCTCTTGATGCTTACCAGCTAACACAAGTGATTCCTAACTAGTACCTCTCCTCTAAATAGACTGTTCCACAACAAGACTCTACTCATCTCATGTTCTGATAGGACTATTTATATGAATAATATTTTCCAATTGCAATTTGTCCGCTGTGCAAACTCAATGGACTTAGGTATGCTATAGAAATAGCATCTTTCTCTTTTGCAAATGTCAATGTATTTTTTTCTTCAATATACTGTATCTATTCCCCTATTATTAAGTTGTGAGCTTGCTTTACCTTGTCCTCTATTTAAAACATTCTTATTTGAGTGTATCACCAACAGCTTATGTGATTTTCCAAATTTCTCAAAATACAGTTGTCACCATTAGTCACATGAAGTCTGGATACTGTCTGGTGACAAACACGTAAGCCAAATATGATTAATGTTATTAAGAGTAACCTCTGAGAATTACTGCCACTTAGTCATCAAAGTTATCCTATAATTAGACCTTCAAATATCTCATTCTTAGGCCCCAAAGTCTTAGCCCAAGAAGCAGCGTACACTGAGGGGTGGGGGAATGCATATTAATAAGTATATTTTTTTTCTTTTAATCCAACCCAGTAACACCAGCGATTTCCTTACATATTCCATTATAGAAGTTGAGCTTGAGTTCAGTGCCAGCTGATAGAATCTATTAGTAATGTGATCTGTATAGATTACATACACCATACTCCATATGGAAACCTATTTTCAAAATAACCTATGCCTAATAACAAACACTCTAACTTGGAATATCTGTTGCGGTTTCTCTGGCACTCTTAATTTGCTGCACTATTTCAGCAATTTGTCTGTTCAGGTATTTAGTAATGAAGCCAAGGCTTTTAAATTTTCTCACTACAGTTAAAAAGGGATTAATTTTACCCCATGTCATATTAGTTACAAGATAACTGGACTCTTTAAAAGACATCATCAGAAATTACCTTGATCCAGAAATTACTCTGAACACTAGTAGGTAACAGTGCTCCTGCATAAACAGACTTGTTTGTGGAAATTACTGATTAATTTTGTTTACTTTATATTTTTATGTATTTTTTTCTTGGTCTCTGTCATACAATACGTGTTAGTCAATGTGCCACAGACTCTATTTAATATTTTATAATACTTTTGAATACTTTGATAACAGCAAGTATTTTTACATTTTAATAAATGTGGTCTGGTCTTTATGTCAAAATTTTACAAGAACAAGCAATTTTACTGGAAAGTAACAAAAAAATCATTAGTGATTAAGAGAGAGCTCAAATTAATACTGCAGATTTTTATGTGTATCCAAAAGATATAATTTGAAATCATATTTCAAAACCGGACAGACAATTCTATTATACAGATTTCTTGGCTAACTCTTGTTTGCAACTCAAATAAGCTAAATATATTTCTAGATACAATCTATAATAAATTCAACAGATAGGCCGCAGAAATGTTTGAGAGTTGGTACCAAAATGCCATCATCAGTTTTTTAAAATAAAGGTTTCTCCAATACAGAGAAGACAAATTTGTTTCTTTGAAACATAACTAACAACATCCCATACTCCATATGACAAAGGGCAGGATGCTAGGGAGGGTAGGGGGACAAAAGAGTTCCCAAAAAGAGAATGTGTAGAACAGGGGATACATTAATAGGGTGGGTTGGTTTGTTTTATTAATATTCAGGCTGGAAACAATTTAAACTTTAGAAAAAGACTCAAAATCTGCACAAAGCAAAGGGCAAAATAATCTTAGGAATGTTCCTTGGACTACTCTAGAATTTTAGAATATGGAGACTGTTAAGACAAGTGAACTGGCAAACTCGAAGGCTAAAATGTCTATTGGCATGTTAGTCATACAACCATAATACTTAACATTTATGTAAAGAAAACAAAATCTGCTAACATAAAAATAAGAAGGTCTCATCCTCTATAGTTCATGGTTCTAGAAGATGCAAGTTTCAGATGAAGTCTTTTTTTTTTTTTTGAGACAGGGTCTTGCACTGTCACCCAAACTGGAGTGCAGTGGCACAATCACAGCTCACTGCAGCTTCAAACTCCTGGGCTCAAGCGATCCTCTCACCTCAACCTCCCAAGTAGCTGGGACTACAGGCAGGCCACCACACCCAGCCAATTTTTAACTTTTTGTAGAGATATGGTCTCACTATGTTGCCTAGGGTGGGCCTGAACTCCTGAGCTCATGGGATCTCCTACCTCGACCTCCCAAAGTGCTAGGATTACAGGTGTGAGCCACCACCCCCAGCTAGATAAGCTTTTTGTATAATGCCTACATTATCTTTATGCCATGAAAGAAGAATCCAATAACAGATTCCAAATCCAAAGAACACCAAGAAAATGCCTGAAGGAAAGTGGAGAACTTTCAGGTTAATCTACCTTTTATTTCTTCAATTTTTAGCCAAGCTACTGGAATTCTGTATCTTACCAGATCCTCTAACAAGTCAAACAGGTGGGATGTTATTTGAAGCTACACCATTTATTTAACCAGTAAACTAAAAAAACTAGAAGAGTGTTCATGCAAAATCTAGATTCAACTTAAATCATTTGTTCTATATTATTCCATGATTTAATATATATGTATATATATATATATTTTAAGTTATATATATATATATATATAATTTTATTTATTTATTTATTTATTTATTTTACAGCATATACATTGCTTTCCTAGCTAATGGGAAAAACAAGCTAGAGGACCCTTAAGAGTAAATCCTGCTGTGGTTCAAAGACAAGTGCTCTGATTTTTTCTTCTTCTTGCCATATAGAAAGGGGCAACTTTTTTTCTCTCCATTCTCTTTTCTTGCCATACCATTATGGCTTTTATTAGCCACATTAAAGTTTACAGAATTAATTTTGTGTTCAAAATTACTCAATAACAATTCCCATATATGAGCTCTTACAGGAAATCGTACAAAGAAGAAAGCCTCTTAAAGCGCCTAACTGACAAGCAAAATGTAAAAGGAAACTGCCCCCTTTACTGTTCATGTATTCAGACCTAAAGGGAAGTTGGAATTATGTGAGAGATGCAGTGATAGAGTCAGCAAGCATTCTTACAGTGTAAACACAGCAGTTCAAGTTGTGATGCTCACCCAACATCAAAGCCATCTATCCAGAACATGCAGGGGCAAGCCTCCACCAGGGAAGACCTGTCTGTGTCAAACAGATTACTCTGACTCCCCAAAATAACCCAGTGTGTTATTTAAATCACAACAGTACATAATAAACTTTGGCTTTATCACACAAATTCTAAGTGTTCAAAGCCATAACCAAATTTCTGAGGCTGGCCAAAATATTTATTTAAAAAAATAAAAACAGTAACTTTTCTAAAAGGCAGCAGCCTCATGAATTTCAAAGATGTATACACGCAACCATGCATCTAACATACCTGTAAAGTGAAGGAGGCCTCACCTAGGTGAGGACAGTGCCCCAGCTACTAGAAATTTTAAGATACAAATGAAACTAGATTAAAAGAAAAAAGCCATCTGTTACATCAAGATTGAACAAGATATATAAAGAAAAGGAAAAAATGCATAGATTCAAAATGTGAACAGTATTGTGGTATAGTATATACACAGGGAAATAAACAGATTTTAAGTGTCCAGCAAGAATATATTTTGAAGGGAACATGCAAAAATCAGAAATATACTTAGGTGCGGCTGATAACAAAACCACTGGGACATCACAGGCAACTATAATTAGCAATGAATGACTCTGAGCAGGATTGGATCCGCCTCCTAAATTTTAAATGCTTGCTTCAAGCTAAATTTCTGGGAACTTCTTTGGTCTGGTAATCAGTCTGGGAGTCTTGTAGGAACAAGCTTTCTCGTGATATTTCCACTGCCTCGTGGTTTCTGGCAAGGTTCAGCCGTCTACAGAAACAAGATTTTCTAAGAGTGTTTTGTTATTTCCATTTCCTATCTCATCTGAAACCAACTGCACAGACATAAAAATGTTAAAAATATACACATAAGGAAACTTTTCATCAACGAAGTTGTTTCTAAATCAACTCAATGAAATTCATCAATAGTACTTTGAAGAATCAAAGCAGATCATTACCAATTATTGGATAAAAAGAAAACTTGGAAGAAAAAAAAACAATTACATATTTTAAAAAATATTCTCATAACTGTCCAGCATTAAGAATGTTTAATATTTAAGTCATATTAATAAGTTAAGCACCAAAAAAAGACTTAAGATTACAAGGATTTTTTCCTACACACGTTTCTTCAGGATCAGGTTCTTGACTGTACCCCTCAAATGGCCTGTATGCCTCTAATTACCTATAAAATCCTAACATATAGGTTATGTTATTACGCATTATGCTACATTCCACTCATAGCATAATGCATAATTTTGCATAATACTATATACTATAAAAGTATAGTCCTAGAAACAGACACCCTTTAAAAGAAAAAAAACCTTCATATACGAAAATATACTAAATAGAAAATAACAAACTCCAAATAGAATAGGATAATACTATTTTAATGTTTCCTTCTCTCCATTCATTTTAAATGAGTAAAATTGAGTCTCTTTCTAAATGCACATACATTGCCTCAGTTAAAACCACTGGATAGGATTTATGATTCTCAGTAGGGAATATAACATCTAAACACAATGATAATATAAATTGCAAAAGTTATAGATAATAATTAGAAAGTAATAATGTCTAGAACAGCAATGTAACTTAAGGATAACGATTCAATTATTACTGATTTGAAAATATATTTTAAAAGTCCAAGGTTTAAGAAACTCTCATAAGAAGAAAGAGGATGTCATGTGTAATAGGCTATTTTCCCTCAAAAGAAACTTTTCCTTAATGTGAACTTAATAAGTTTGAGGTTATTAAAAGAAATTACTGTACTTATTTTTTAAAAAACATAAATTAATAAAGTATTCTTGGATGACACTTCAGGAGACATTTTATCAAAACTAAATTTTAGTTTAATAACATAAATAATGAAAATTTACATGCATAACAATGTTATTATTGGTCTCTGTTAAGCACTGGAAAAAATCTGGTCATTTTATTCTAATACTACATTTTAGCATTTGCTTACTAATTACCAGGATCTAGAAAGAAGAAAAGCTCGGTATCTGGCGTGTTTATTTCTGTAGACATAGCTCTAACATATATATTTCAAAAATGATTTCAAGTTTTAAGAAATAATTGCAGTCTCAATACACCACTGTTGAATGCTATCACTATATTCTCTTTTCTGTTGCCTTTATGTTACTGAGTGCCTCTTCGTTAATTCTCATATCAAATTTTTCATGTCCTGAACAACAACAACAAAACCAATGAAACTTACAATATCATATGTCAAAAGGCAGAAAAGAAATCTCAAGTTAGGCACAGTGGCTCATGCCTGTAATCCCAGCGCTTTGAGAGGCTAAGGCAAGAAGACCACTTGATTCCAAGAGTTCCAGACCAGCCTGAGTAATATAGTGAGACCCCCATCTCTACAAAAATATTTTTTAATACTTAACCAGGTGTGGTGGTGCATACCTGCAGTCCAAGCTACTTGGAAGCTGAAGCAGGAGGACTGCTTAAGCACAGGAGTTCAAGGCTGCAGTGAGCTATGATCGCACCACTACACTCTAGCCTGGGCAACAGAGTGAGACCCTGTCTCATTTAAATTAAAAAAAACCTCCAAAGTGGATTACATTTTTCCCCCATTATTGACAGAAAGTTTGAGGGATTTTTTTCAAGAGCAATTTTGATTTTTACAGATCTATGAACCCATTTCTATTATAGCATTTCTAAACATTATAAATAAAACAAAGCAATACAAATCTCTTCTTCATAAAAAAAAAGACTAGCCAAGAATTTGATACACCTCTGTCCTTAATTTTCCTAAGTCACATTTCAGGTAAAGAAAATTAAGCAAAAGAAGAAAGCAAAGTCCTTAGACTACAAAAGCCAAGAGTAATAAAATAAGTGCATTGGTGGTTAAATCCGGAAACCAAATATTCAGAGAGGGTCTCCATCTGTCTCTCTTTCTCCCTAAGCTACAGACATCATTACCACCACATTTCACATCCAGATCATCTAAACAGATTATATTAAATACAAATACATGAGAGTTCAGCTAATTTTGATACTTTTACAATGTTTAACAAAAAACATGAAGGGCAGAATCTTTTCATGTTAGAAAATGGCAATTATTAACTACTAGTTTTCAACTAAATCTTTATTTACTGGTTAATAGTTTCCAAAGCAAGCGGAGAGTCCTCCTGTTCTTATTGCACTTAAACATTTCAAATTATACAACCCTATTAAGAGGTCATTCTATTAGGCTGAGAAAACTTTCAGAAAACACTCAAGTTTATGCAGGAAATTATGAGGGATAGACCTTAGGCATGTATTCTAAGAGAGTTTAACAACCCTATACACCCTTCAGAAATACCCGAACAGGAGGCATCAAACTTTAGCTTGCAGCATTAACAAGCTAGCTAGGGAAGAGCCCAAACTGGGCATCAGAACAGCTGCAACCAAGATATGGCTCTGCCCCTTGTGGTCACAGAACCATCCAGCCTCCCGATTTCAGTTCTTACAATGAAACTGACACTATGATCCTGTTACTTTAGAGAGAGAGATGTCTAAGAACTAAAGAAGCAGTACGTTCACAGCTCTAGAAATTAAGATACCATCACTGTGAGCATTTACGGATATGCCAGAATATGAATACAGGAAAGTGAACCCTCAGAAGAAGACCTTATAAATGCTCACAGAGAAACTCATGAGAATTACTGGATAAAGTAACTATTAGAACACACAAAGAATGAAGGATTGTTCTATGTAATAGAAAGCATTACCAGAAAAGTTTCTTCCCAAAAGAAAGACCCCTGAATACTTTTTTTTTTGAGGCAGAGTCTCACACTGCTGCCCAGGCTGAAGTGCAGCGGCACGCGATCTCTGCTCACTGCAACCTCCGCCTCTCAGGTTCAAGTGATTGTCTTGCCTCAGCCTCCTGAGTAGCTGGGATTACAGGCGCCCACCACTATGCCTGGCTAATTTTTTGTATTTTTACTAGAGATGGGGTTTCACATGTCGGCCAGGCTGCTCCGAACTCCTGACCTCGTGATTCACCCACCTCAGCCTCTCAAAGTGCTGGGATTACAGGTATGAGCTGCCTCATGCCTGGCCCACTGATTACTTTTTTAAAATCACTGTGCAAAAGTAATCGTACTATATATAGTATGCACAGTATGAGAATTTTTCAAAATACTTCAGATTGAAAATCACTGAAAAAGTCAGTGAGAAAATTAAAATAAAATCATGGAAAAGATCTTAAATTATAACAGAAAAGAAGTGGTCAGGTGAGTGAGACATTTCTTCTCTCCTTCAAGAACCTTCCCTTTCCCATGCCTGGGAAACATAAAAATCCACACCAAATAAATTTGCTGAGGAACTTTCTCAGATATTTTAAAGTGAGCCATTTTTACTATTATAAATATGTTTACTATCCCAATCTGTTGCCTATTTAATTTCCTAATTGATTAGTCTAATTTGCTAGACTGTTTCAAAAGATAACTTAATTTCCCCACTAAAAATTTCTAGATTTAATAAAGTATTCAGATGCAAATTACATATTGAACCAAACATTCCTGCTATCACGTGTCTGAAATCAGTGGTTCCAGCTAAGATTTCCAAACCTTCTAGTCCAAATAAATGTTATATTTCAATGGGGATATATGGATTAAATGAAATATAGCAAATATACAAAGATATGGCCATGTTAAATATGTATCAAATATGTAAACTCTCTCTCTAATCTACAGCCATCATTCTCACATGAGAATTATTTTTTGGAACAACAAATAATCAAAATACTAGCTAAGATGATGCTATTTAATGGAATGGCCATTTCTCTGTTTGCTGTTAACATTTAATTAAAAGTCACAGACAAATATCTACTAACTTACTGGTTAAAGATTTTTCCTTCTCAATAAGTAAACACCCAATGCAGCAACTTATTAAGCAACATTTATCATCTGATTTACCACCATGTTTCTATAAGCCAAAATAAGTAGTGACCCTTCTTCTAAAACACTCACCTGATACTAGAATATTAACCTTGCCAACATGCTCTTTCCATTTCCTTATCCTTTAAATTATAACTAATACGAGTTTTGTTTTTCATTTTTATACTTTAAAGTGAGCACATAAGAATTTTTTTCGATGAACAGGAGAGAGAAAACAGTATCTGTAAACATTAACAAGTCTCAATAGCATTCTGTTTTAAAATGCTATTTTAGGCAATATGGCAATGGTTTTTCATTCTGACCTAAGAAACATCTCCAAAGTTCTTTCAGGGGGTACTAATACTGCTATTTACCCTGAACTCCTTTTTGAAAGGTAGAATACATATTTTAACATACTCTTCGTTACTATATAGCCTTCCTTATTTTCTCCACACTGAGAAAGCAACACAAACCATACTACAAAACCACTGACCAAACCACCCTTCCCATAGCATGCACCTCACTAAAATTTTTCTTCCACTTCTGAGGACACAAACTCTTTGAAGCAAATCTACAACTAGTTGCCAAGCATCCATTTGGCAGTAGGAAGACTGTCATCACTAATACCCCATGCCGTCTTAAGATTCAAGAATCAGGAAAGAAAAACAGTGAGTGACATGGGGCCACATTTTTTGTTTTCTTAATTTTGGCTTTCAAAATGTAGTCTAGAATTCCCATGGCTTAAAGAGTGTACACAAAACTTTGTTTTGGGATGAAAAGCAATATAATCAAATCCTTCTAGGAGAAGGTACCGTTAAGCAGTTCAAGAAACACAGTTCTGGAATCAAACTAAATTGAAATAGGGTTCCAATTCCAGCACCTCCACTTACTCTTGCTCTAAAAATGTAGACAGGTTACATTCTCTCTTTTTTTTTTTTTTTTTTGGAGACAGAGTCTCACTCTGTCACCCAGGCTGGAGGGCAATGGCGTGATCTTGGCTCACTGCTACCTCCACCTCCCGGGTTCAAGCAATTTTCTTGCCTCAGCCTCCCAAGTAGCTGAGACTACAGGTGCACACCACCACACCCAGCTAATTTTTGTATTTTTAGTAGAGACGGGGTTTCACCATGTTGGCCAGGATGGTCTTTATCTCTTGACCTCATGATCTGCCCACCTCGGCCTCCCAAAGTGCTGGGATTACAA